>CBVK0100413037.1:0-20171 GCA_900067695.1 Picea abies | reverse complement strand
CTCTTCCGATCTCACGTTATATATATAATGGCATTTTTTGTTCAGTGGGTTTTCTACTAGTACCTTGGGTGTTTTCTTTTACACACAGGGGCATTTTTTTTTCTCTGCAGTAGGGTTTTCTTTTATTCTCAGGGCGTTTAAATTGTTTGGGGCATTCTTTTCTTCAGTGGGCACACTTTTATGTCCGCGACGTTAAATCTCACGGAGCTTTATTCCTGACTGATAGAGTTTAGTTTTATAGTGGCTGTAGGTGTTTCTCCCTTGTATGTTGGGAGCTAAGTTAGCAGCTGGACTAGAACCCACTACGGTCTTAACTGCATCTCTACTGCTTTCTTTTTACCTGTAGCAGACCGCTTTTTAAATAAGATAATACCTGTGTAAGACCAGCGTGTTAAAAACGTTTTTAGGTGCCCTTAGATAGCGTTGTACATGGTATTTGAAATGGGTCCTCCCTTAAGTATTTCGTTCAGGGTTTCTCCAGCACACACCACGACTGTTGGACAATGTGAGATTGTTGTTTTATCACCCGTTAACCTTTTGCTCCATGTTGTATGCAATGAAATATACCCTATTTTGAAAAGAGAAGGGTGGGTGAATGCATTGGAACAAGATTACATTTGTGAGGGAGGATGCCCAAAAATAGTAGATGTGCGTGTCATCCATTTAGCTTGAGATAGAGCACTCAACCATGTAGGAACGCGAGCCCTTAAGCAAGAGGCACAACCAAGTGTGACTGTGCATTGATTTGTTTCTCTTCCTACCTCTGGCATTTCCTTTCCCTAAGCGAACATAAGACGCTCGTCCTGCCTACGGTTGACCTGCCTACGCTCAACCTGCCCTTCAAGCCTCTCGTACTCTGGTCTAACTTATTCCTGGGTCATCCCTTGTTCCAGTTTCCCTCTGTCAGTTAGTCTCCTTAGGCCGCTCGGGTTTCATTCTTACCCATGACCCTAGTCCGAAGTTGCGATTTGCATACGCTCGCGTGTACCAATCAGCATTCTTTCCTCACCACACAAAACCTTAACCCTAAACCTAACCCTAATTTCTGATGCAGCCAGTCTCATACTGACATTTACTCATTGGGTACGCTAATTCTCGGAGTTCCATCCTTACTTTCCTTATAATCTAGACTCGTCCCCTTTTTATTTCAACATAGGATCCCTTCGATATCTGTGAAGCTTCTAATCTCCATGAGCTTTCCTATTTCTGGTTCAGACATGTTGATCTATTGTTCATTTGGGCAGCGGAACGAGTAATTTGATTGATCCAATCAAGAAATATTGATGGATGTAAATTCGATAAATTTCGGGATGCCCTGTCTACTTTCGCCGGGGTAAATTAATGCCTCTACCTACCAACTTAATTATATTTGCTGCAACCACAACGATGCCTGCATAACAGTAATACAATTCTTAAATGAATGCAACAACATTTAATTGGCCTATGAAATGGCGGGCTGGTTCTCATTATTACATTTGTGCCTTCAAAACTATTGTTATTTCAACCTTTGTTTTATTAAATAGGGATATTGTTATTTAATTGTTTTTTTCTTAATTGTTATGAAGTTGCCAGGTTAACCTTGTTACTTAAATTAGGGTTAAAAATGCAATAAATGATGATGCCCATGTTAACCTGGATTATTTAATGTTATTTTCGTCTAAAATGCAATATAGGGATGATGCGTAAGCAACCACGTAACCCTGTTCTATTTAATGTTGTTACTATTTAAAATGCTGCATCATGAAGATGCATAAGCAGTCTTGTTAACCTTGTTACATTAAAGTCTTTATTATTTAGAATGCAATATTAATGATGACGCGCCAGCTGCAATGTTAATATATGTTGATTTGCAAAGTTAGGACTGGTCTAAATGGAAAATTTAATATTATTTAATTAAAGTGCCAACGCTGGGTGGAATTGCAAGGTTAAGCAATTGTTTGATTACCATATTAATATTATTGATGGAAATGTTAATATTAGTTGAATTGCAATATTAAGTAGTTGTTTAATTGCAATGTTCATATTATTGATGGAATGTTAATGCCGGTGGAATTGCGATGTTAAGAATTTGTGTGATTGCCATATTAATATTATTAATGGAATGCAATATTAAGTAGTTGTTTAATTGCAATGTTCATATTATTGATGGAATGTTAATGCCAGTGGAATGGCGATGCTAAGTACTTGTTTAATTGCAATATTAATCTTATGTACTAGAAATGTTAATTCTAGTTGAGTGGCAATGTTAAGTAATTGTTTAATTGAAATATTATTATTATTTAATTGAATTGTTAAGGCTGGTGGAATTGCAATGTTAAGTAATTGTTTACTTATTGTTTAATTGCAATATTAATAATATTTAATGGAATGTTAAGACTAGTTGAATTGCAATGTGGAGTAATTGTTCAAATTGCAATGTTAATGGGGATGCTTAAGTTGTGAGGTTAATATTTGTTAAATGAATGTTCGTGATGATGTTTAGATTGCAATGTTATTATTGGCTTAGTTGAAATGCTAATGATGATGTTGGATTGCAATGCTAATATGGTTTAATTGGAAATGCCAATGATGAGGTTTAATTGCAATGCTATTATCTTGTAAGGTTATTACAATTATGGTAACAATTGGCAGGAAGGGAAAGATAATATGGAGATTGTAAATGTTTAAGGGTTTACCATTATGGTATGATATCATTGCACAATTATGGCAATTAACAGAAAAATGCAATGCGTTGTGCGTATTGTTGTCCCTGAAATCATGCCTAATGACTTATAACTAATATTGGGGGTTGAGATTATAGGATTTTACCTTATGATAAGTCTTCGTCGGTTAATGATAATTAATGGAGCATTTGGTCTTGATTGATGTCTTCGGGTCCCAATAGTGGTTGGTCGATTTGAGTCATCCTGACTTGCGTCTCCTGTAGAGGTCATGATGGTCCCTGATTTTGTGGTACTTGGTGGTATTGTATTGCGTAGTATGTTCGTGTCAGGCGGGAGATAGACACCTCTTGTAGCTTAGTATTTATGTCTGTGTGTAAATCCGGTGGAAGGAATCCAGTGCCGTATCAAGAGTCTCGGGTTGTTTAAAGGCACAGTTCCACTCTTGCAACACACTCTGAGCGGTATCAGTAGTATCGGGCTGTTTAAAGGCACATTTCATTCTGTGACAGTACTATACCTAACCCATGGCGTCTTTTTCTGCTTACTGCTGCTAGTTGCACACCTTATGTCCAGGGGTGTTTATTCTTTTTGTCACTATGATCTGTCGGGTCACCTTGATTATGTTCGTCTTACTTGCATCTTGTTGGTTCGAGTGGTGACGTAGGGTCGAGGGGGTTGTTTCTTCTACACGCGCGCACACACGGTTAATACACAAAAAAAAAAAAAAAAAAAAAAAAAAAAAAAAAAAAAAATGCACATGTTGTCAGAGTAGTTGTCCTTAACTAGGAGGGTTGTTACAATAGGCTAGATATGCGGTGAATGAATGAATGTATCATTAAGTAGAACATAAATGGTGTGTCGATATGCCAGAATCATAGTAATACCGAAATTAGAGTTAGGGTGAGAATAAAGGAGAGGGATATATTGACAAATAGGTGAAGTGAAAAGTAGGATAAAGACAGTAGTGGGGATGGTGGGATATATGTGTTGAGGCGTAGATGAGGTGAAAAGAGTTTCGATCCAAGTGAACTTTATTGCAAGGGTGTTTCCAATCATAGAGAACAATGGAAAGAGGAGGTGAAAAGTGTCGGAGAAGACGATATCTGTGGTTAAAAGGTATTGGAAGAGATGCAAAAATGATAAATAATGATCCAAGATCCTTCATTTCAAATTCCTGTGATAAATGTTGTTTGATTTCATCAACCAGACTTGTAGCACTTCCCTGTTATGATTAAATCATCAACGTACAATGAAATCAAAGCCACAATCCCATGTTCATCTTTCTTTATGTAAATATTTGGATCACTCTTAATTTTATGGATCCTCGTCAGAAAAAGAAGTTATCATTTTTTATATCCCATGATCTCGGAGCTTGTTTGAGACCACATAGTGATTTATTTAACTTGAATACAATATGTTATTGTCGTTGCTCTACAAAACCTTCTTGTTGAACAAGGTACACTTATTTTAATTCACCATTACAAAATGCTTACTTGACATCCATCCAATGTAAGTCCCAAATTTGATTAGGAGCTAATGCAATCATAAGCCTATTTTCGCTACAGGTACGCATGCGTCCTCATAATCTATTCCTTGATTTTGTGAATGGATTTTGGAACCAATTGATATTTAAACTTGTCTATACTACCATCGGAATAAAACTTATATTTGTAAACCCATTTTGAGCCTGTAGGAACTTTGTTTTCAGGCAGTTCAATTAGCTCCCAAGTGTCATTTTTCACTGTGGAATCATATTTCAATTGCATAGCATTCAACCATTCTTTATGATCCATTTATTTCTCAAACTTTGAAGGTTCTTCATCACCCATGACTCGAGACATCAAAGAATAATTTTTATGCTTGATTGGAGTCTCGATTTTCCTTGTTGATCTTCGCAGTGCCTCACTTCTTGGTCGAGTAGCTCCACTCTTTCTTCTTGTACTCCTCTCGTTTCTTGTAGCTCCAAACACCACTTTGAGAGTCAACATCATCTTGTTGATCTTCACTTTCTTCTATTATCGCACTTCCATTGCATTCTTCGGGAATTTTCCATACATCTTGACCATCATCATCATATGCATACTCATGGAATATAACATCCCTACCTGCAAATATACATATACACCATCATCATCATATGCATACTCATGGAATATAACATCCCTTCCTGCAAATAATTTATGAGTAATATGATCATACATTTTGTAAGCCTTATGGTCAACACAATATCCAATGAAAATATATATATTGACTGACCTTGCATCAAGTTTCCTTCTATCTTCATTTGGGATGTGGGAAATTTTATTACTCCCAATAATGCTCAGATGATTAACAACATGTTTATATCCAATGAATGCTTCATAAAGTTTTTTATGCTCTAAAATCTTGGTTGGATTTCTATTTTGTACATACATAGTTTTACTTACAGCTTCAACCCACAAAGTATTTGAGAGATTCTCGCATTTGAGCATGCTTCTGGAACACTCTACTATGGTTATTTTCTTCCTCTCAACCACACCATTTTGTTGAGGAACCGTGCACCGTTTCTGAATTCCATTGTCTTTGCAATAATTCAGGAATTCTCTTGAGTTTTATTCTCCCCCTTGATGTGATCCGTGGATCCCCATATGTCTTCTTTTCAACCAATTTCCTCGACTCTTTTAAGTATTCAAAAACACCACTTTGCTTTCCTAAGAAATAGACCCATGCGAACTCAGTCATATCATCAATGAATATAATAAAATAAGAAGTTCCCCGAAGTGTTATAGTTTGCATTGTCCCACACACATAAGTATGCACTAATTCAAGACAATAACTTCTCCATTTATTTGTCCTCATTACAAACTCATTCCTACGTTGTTTTATTTTCATTGAAGTAAAACTCGGTCTTTGAGATTTGAATGTCCATACCTTAAGTGCCAAAGTTATTATGTAGACACAGTTGTAGGTAACAAATATGGATAGCTCTCAACAGTAACATCAACTCTGTATAGGCCTCCCACTATGATTCCGACTTTGCAGTGATCTTGCACATCCTTCACTTGCCAACCCGACTTCACAAATTCAACATTCAAACCTCGATCTGTGATTTTTGAAATTGAGATTGGTTTTTTCTTAGTCCCTGGTACATACATTAAATTTTTTATTTGTTTCACATGAACATTTGAAAAAATTACAGACACATCACCATATCTTTTTATTTGATGAAATTTGTCACCGCCCAGATAGATTTTAACACCATTAGTCTTTTCATGATAGGTTTTAAACCAATCTCTATTACAAGTCATGTGAATAGATGCTCCTGAAACTATGAACCATGCATTGCAATCGTTTGTTTCTATTGATAGGGCCACATATGAAACAAATAAATTTAGATTTTTGAGGTCATCACTTACCTCTACTTCTTTATCAACAAAGTTTCCTTCTTTCATTCTATATTTGGACTCATCAAACTTATTTTTCCTGCATTCACAAGCATAGTGTCGAAACTTACCACAATAGTTACATGCACCATTCTTCTTCACACTCGTAGTTGTCCTTGATGAAGCCCCTCCTTGAAAAAAATCCTCCTTTTTTCTTTACACGTGGATTTCCTTTTGTATGATTTCTTGCCTTTATCCATCAAAATCGATACACTTCCTCCTTCCCTCTTCTTGCATAAGGATCCATGCCAATTCATCAGGTGAAGGTGATATCTCTCTTGCTGCAAGACTCGTGATAAATACTTTATATTCATGTAGCATACCATTTAATGTTACAATACCTAGATCACTAATCGATACTTCCTCACCAACAATCATAAATTAAACACACAACAGATAAACAAAGTGCAGAAATAGCTTGTTCTCTATTTCATATTTTTGGAGGAGAAATACACATGCATATAGAGATCAATGGATCCTTTGAAATCGGATATGAAGTGGATGCATACCTATCTAGCTGAGTATTCTTATGGCTAGACTCTCTCAATTATCTTCCTACACTCTATTCTTACTGCCTGACTCTATCATTTATCAACCTAGACTCTAGTATTACTATTAGACTCGATCAATCCCTTTCCAACCTAAAACCTATCAATGTGTCGGCATTTAAATTTATTCGACAACCACATTTGATAAGATATTCCACTGTTGGGAAGTTGGAGTTATGTGTGACAATGGAGGGCATTGCTTGTGGATGATGCTTCAAGAATAAGGGAAGTGTTGCACATGAATATTTAGTTCTCTAAGTAAAGGTGGATTTTTTTTTTATCTTTTCAAACTTACCGTTCCCCTTACACGCAAAATATATCTTAACATGTATCTCCCACAGATTCTTGTGTCAGCCAACGTATTGTTTATAAATCTCGAAGAGTGTGCCATGGTTTTATATACCATTATTAAAGGCCCGCTTCTAACAGTTGTATAATGTAGATGGATTAGGATGACCTATCATGTTATTTGATTTGTAGATGGAAATGACCATATTTTTTCGATATTTGTAGTTATAGTGGTGAGAGGAAATATTATGTGGGGGGGTGTGAGAGAGATTTCTACTATATGATACTGCCTTTGTTGGTGCACTTGTAGGTGGGTGAAAATAATAACGACGACATTTTCCTTTTCCTGGAGGGCCATGCAGGAATTTTTTGGTTGAATATGTATCTCACCTAGGTGTTTGTGTTGTAGGTTGATGGATGGATGGGTTTGACTATCCATTTTTGTTGGTTGCGGAGCCTGATCATATTCCTGATTCCATGGATTGCTAGATATTTATTTTTATTTTTTCATGTAAATGGACATACGACTATAAGACCTGGTTAGGCATGCATACCCCTGGTAAATTACCGGTAAAGTCTATGTGTAAACCTATGTGGAAAAACAAGGGGGGCATGTGGTATTCCAGGATACCCTGGTTATAGGATTTGAGGGAGGTTGGCCCTGAAGGTGAGTGGTTGGGCTCACGGTATTGGCGACCCATGATTTTAATGAAGTCTTTAAAAGGATTATGATACTTCATTATAGTGTGGGGATTACATGTAATGAAGCCTTTAAAAGGCTTAGGATAATTTATTATAGTGTGTGCATGTATGGTGAGAGAGCATGGTAAAATGGGGGAAAGAGACTGTAAAAAGGAGTGAAGAGGAAGTCACAATGGGTGTGTTGTAGGTTGTATCTCTCTACCTTGTTAGAAGGAACAAGAGAAGGACTTACGATTTCTTCTCTGTGGACATAACACACATTGGGTGAACCACGTACGCTCTTATATACATTTAGATATGTAGGTGATTATTAATAATCTGAGCATATGTTATGTAAAAGTAGGAGAATTTTTAAAGAGAATATGGGCAATTGGAGAATTTATTTTTTGAAAACAAAATCCAAAAAAAGCCAATTGATGAAAATTTTCCACTAAAAAATACCCTGAATTGATGAGAGATACATAAGTTGGGAAGTTGGAGTTGTGTGTGAAGATGGAGAGTATTGTTCATTGACATGGCTTCAACAATGAGGGAATCATGCATGGGGTGTTAATTGTCAAAGCAATGGTTGAGTGTGCTAGCCTCTCTTGTCCGCTAATCACCTTTGGCATTACCATTCCCCGTATAAGGGGTATCTCCTCACCATTAAAAATACATCTTAATGCTAATCTCGTGTTTGTTTTGAGATCAACCTTAGAAAGGGTGTTCCAAAAACAATGCTTCTCAAATGGAAAAAATTTCAACACACTCACGTCTTAGATCATGAGAACATGGAATGTTTTTGCTAGACATGCCATCTATGAGGGGCATATACAAGCTAGTTGTCCCCATGTTTTTGCTCATCCTCCCACGAAGAAAGGGAGAAAATCAAAATAAAAAAGATTTCAATTTTTTTAGAAAATGGTGATGATCAACAATCACAAGTGTCGATAGGGAAAACCACTCCTCGTTTCGGGGCCAATGCAGAAGACATGTGTACAATTATAAAAATTTCCTTCTCAAAAGAGATAGTTTTTCCCGGAGCTTCTTTGGGTGGGACAAAGAGGCTTCATGAAAGTGATTCATGTGATTTAGATAAATAATTAGTTAGCTCTATGAATCCTCCTATATTAGATAAAGAATTAGTTATCTCTATGAATTATCCTATACTGCCTCTAACTACTCACTGTGGATCCTTCTTCTGGGGGTGGCAAGAGATGAGACATAAGACGGGGAAAAATTGAAGAATTGGTGATTTTTTTAAAGGACGAGTGTGTGTTCCGGCATTTTCTTTTTTCTTCAATGGATAGAAATTGTGACTGTTTTTCTTGGAAAAACAACCGAAAAATAATGCATGGAATCTAAATGGGAAGAATATGCACTTCAAAATCTTGTAGAAATCCCTCATAGTGTAGACTCAAAAACATATTTAGTCTGAGTGAGATGACACAACTAAAAGTGAATTCACCCAACCCAAAAAGAGTTATTCAACCCCAAGTCATTCTCATTTGTCTTTTGACTTGAAGCGAAAATGAAAGCGTTTTGCAAGTAGAGTTGTCAACTCTTTCTATATTAGTTGATTTAGTGTCACATTTTGGAAAAATTAAAAACAACAAAGTGGCCTACGGTATAGTGATAAGGCTTCTGACATTTTACCAAAAATGAATACTATGCAAAATCATTTCCTTCTTGAGATGGATGCCATGATGCCATGCCCAATATCAACAACTTGGACATACATATCTTAGCTAAATTTTGCAATTGTTTCATGGCCCCTGATACCTTAGGGATGTGGTGTGGTTGAGTTTTGAAGTAATAATTTTTCAGGGTTAAAACTATAGAGCCATCTTTATGTGGATGCTTCAAAACCCACACCCGATTAAAATCACTTAACTTTCTTTTCTTCTTTTTTTAATGAAACAAAAACTTATTTTTTTAACAAATTCTATAAATAGTTATCTCTTATTTTTTTTTAATGAAATACAAACTTAATTTAAAAAAAAAAAAAAAAAAATAAATAATTATAAAAGGAGACAATGATCATTTGAGAAAAAATGGTTGCAATGACAATAACTTCATTTAAACACCACTTCATATGTCAGATGTGGACAAGAACTTCAATTGCTATTGATACACGATACTTTCCTGAACAAAAGATTCAATTGCCATTGATACACGATACTTTCCTGAACAAAAGATTCAATTGCTATTGATACACATTACTTTCCTGAACATTGCAATCCTCCATCCTTGTTTTCCTCAATTTACTTAGAGAAGAAACCGACGATTATGTATTTTAACACGACTTCATGTCATATATGTAGCCAGCAGAGTCAAAAAATAAAAAATGGTTGCAATGACAATAACTTCATTTTAACACCACTTCATATGTCACAAGAACTTCAATAACTTCATTTTAACACCACTTCATATGTCACAAGAACTTCAATTGCTATTGATCCACCATACTTTCGTGAACAAAAACTTCAATTGCTATTGATACACATTACTTTCCTGAACATTGCAATCCTCCATCCTCGTTTTCCTCAATTTACCTAGAGAAGAAGCCGACGATTATGTATTTTAACACCACTTCATGTCAGATATGTAGCCAGCAGAGTCAAAAAATAAATTTGAGGGTGCGGATTCCTTATATTTTCTTTGCGTTGATCACACAATGAATGAATCTTAGTGGTAGTCAACATTTGCATTATTTTTTATAACTCAAGTAGAAGTTGGTATCGTAAATTTGCTCTACTCTTTATATAACGAATGCAGTCTCATTTTTGTCCTTTTTTTTTTTTTTAAAAGAAGAGATGCATGATGCACGACTGGATCTGTTGAGGCGATAAGATATTAGGGTACGTTGTGTCAAGTAAACAGTAAAGAGTAAACGATTATAACACTGAATTTCACAATCCCAAACAGACATCGATACCGATCAAAGTATGGTCTTTCTCTTTATATCCGATCAACGATTGGAAGTCCTGGATTTTTATTTTTATTTTGTTTGAATCAGATGCATCATGCAGGGCTCTAGCCTCCATCAATTCAACAGACAATACATTAGGTTGTGTTGTGCAAATTATTATAACACAGATCTCACAAATACCAAACACACATCCATATCGATCAAATGATTTTTTCTTTATTGGATATAGACGAGTCACGACCATACATACGAGGGAAAGAGTGGTTTTATTTGTTTATTTGTATGCATAACAGTCGAATGATTGCTGACTCATGATATGAATGAATGAAAGAATCATATGATCAGACGTCAAGCCAAGAATTCCCTTTGGAGAAGTTGGACAAGGCTAGCATCAATCTTGAAAGCTTTGCCGAGAAGGGAGGCATCAACAGGGGGAGAGGCTCCAAACAAGAATATATTAAGACTATGGGTTGCTTCTTTGATTCCCAAGAAATTAGGTTCTTGCCCAGGTGAAAAGAATTTTCTGAGGTATTTTTCTGGTCATTTCAGTTGCCTACAAAATCACTGTCTCTGTAACTAGAGAGATGATTATCGTCAGACTGAGTGTACCATAATCCAAAATTGAGAGTGCCTGCAACATATCTCAGATTCCTTTTCACCATATTCTAGTGAGAATATTTGGTGGATTCCATGAACCTGGAAACAAAGCTGGCTGCATACATAATATCAGGCCTAGTTACTATAAGATACAACAAACTTCCTACTAAACTTGTGTACAAGGTAGAATCCATTGTAGGGCCTTCATCTTGCTTGCTCAATTTTGTGCCTAGGGGTATAGGACTTTTTGTTGGATTTAGTTTTCCATGTAGAATTTTTTGATGATGTTTGCTGCATACTTTTTGTTGGGCCTGTTATATGATCGATTTTATGGCATTAATTAGATCCTTTTTGCCGAATGTGTATATGCATTTTCATATTTTGAAGAAGTTTTTGAAGAGCTTTTGTGTCAAATCGATATGATCCAGACCAAGTATGCATAACTCATGTTTTATGATGATCTTGAGTGTAATTTAGTATGTTTTTATGTGTCCAGGAATCTAATGCACATTTTTTCGTGTCACAGGAAAAAATCGCATCTTGTTTTTTCTTCCGACACTCAGTCTGGTACTCCATCTATCACTCAGTCCGGTACTCCATCTAGTACTTTGTCCGACACTCTGTCTTGCACAAAAATGATGAGCGATTTGGAGGTTATCGTATTGGCAGCCAATGATGGGTGAATCACAGAAATGGGTTTTTCTCGTGCTCATGGCCTCCAACTACTGAACTCTTGACAATTTGATTTGGGTTGTTATGTTGGGCGATTATTGGCTCGCCTCATTTCGGTAGTTAGGGTATCTTAAATGCAATTTACTGTTTTTATAAGAGGATCGACCCTCTAGTGGTTGACCTCTCATCTTGTAAAACTTATAAATACCATCTCAGTGGTCAGACAATTGTTAAGAAGTTAAGAAGTAGAGAGTTAGAGAAAAAGACAATTTCGCTCTGTTTTACTATTTTCATTTTGCTAAGACTGTGTTTTTAGTTTTAATGGTAAATTCATGTTGTTGAAGCTCGTGGTTCGCCTTTGAAGAGTAACCACGACATTTTGGGGGGGCCACCAATAGTCTTGGTGACTATCTAATGAGTATGCTTGTGAATTGAATAGTGTAGTTTTCTTTTTATTTATTTTCTGTACATGAATTGTCATTTTGCTTCTTTGTTGTATAAATTGTTGTTTATGATTTAATTGGTTTAATTTAGTTTTGCAGGTTATTATGAAGAATATTTTTAATATGCAATGACTCTTTAGTTAGTAGAAGCCATCTTGCAAGGTTAGATACTAACCCTGTGTATAAGTAGATGACAGATAAGTTTTCTTTTATGCTGAAATAGATGATCAAAACAGAGTTTTAAAACAAAGTTTTTAATTCATGATTTCTTTGACATGGTTTTGGTGGATGGATAGTCATTAGCCTTTGTTTTTTTATTCCAGTTTGTCTATCTAGTTGCTAATTAGATTTTCTTATTTAATTTGCTATTTAGTTTGCTCATTTGCTTACTTGTCATATGATGAAATAGTGTTTAATTTCTGTTTATGAGTATTTCCTCTTTTTGCAATTTGAATTGTCAAAATAGAACTAGTTTAGTTTACTTCATGCAATTTCTTTCTTAGATCTAGATTGTAATTTCAATTCGTAGTTAATTATTGAGTTTAGTGTAGTATGAATTTTCTTCATTAGCATAGAATGCAATTGTGTTTATTAGCACAGTCTCTTTATACCGTTGATGATTAATGCATGATCAATAATCACATGGATATGCAGGATAATTGATGTTGTTTCCATAATGACTAATTTCTCACTGGATTGTCTAATTCACACTTTTCACTTTTCTATTGAAGTCAATATCGAGTTTATCCCTCTTGAATTATCATTCATTGTTAAATTCCATCGTGATATTATAAGACACCTAAGACATAACCATCAACACTATATTTGAGTTTTCTTGCTTTCATAGAATAAAAGATAGTTTTCTTGCTTTCATAGATTAGAAGATAATATCCTTGCTTTTGTAGGATAGATAGTCTTCTTGCTTTGGTAGATTAAAGATTAGTTTTCTTATCATAGATTAAAGATTAGTTGCTAGTTACTTCTATTGACATGATGCCTTCAATTTAGTAAATTTCCTTTCATAAATTAGAAGTAGTTGTGAAGTTTAATTTAAGAATAGAGTTCACTTGCTTCTTAGCTTAACTAGTTGCTTATTGATTAGTTTACTTGTTGTAGAAGTTATCATAGGATGGTTGCTTGCTTGCCCATTTTTCTTTAATACGATAATTGCTTGCTTGTCTATTTTTTCTTTGATGGGGTAGTTTATTGTCTATTTACTTGCTTTCATAGGATAGTTGCTTATTGAATTTGAATAGGTTAATTGAAGTAGTTTGATGTTGTTATTTCTTATTAGGTAGATAGTTTGATTTTTATTATTTTCATGATTAAGTTAATTTTCTTTAAATAGGGTTTTCATTTTCTTTCTTAGGACTATCCATTGATCCTTTGTTCAAAGGTTACTTAGGTTACATAGTTTAAGTTTCTTAGTAGGGTTTGATCATTAGTAGTATTTTCTTGAATAGATTAGCCCTTAGATACTCACTTCCTTAATTAGACTATACTACCTCCAACCCTTCTACCTTGGCATATATATTGCTACAAATCTAAGTTTACTTACCCCAGGTTGACAATTTAATTGAGCCGTTTTAGTGTGTTTTTAGTGCATATAGAACACCCATCACTTTTCTTGACAGATAAAAATGCCTTTGGTTCATTGGTCAACTTCAATCCCCAAAACATATTTCATTATGCCAAGATCTGTCATCTCAAACTCAGATTGCATGGCATGTTTAAAACTGGTTAACTCAATATTTACAGTATATATCATGTCATCAACATATAAACATACAATCAAAATTTTACCTTGTTGATATGTTTTGGTGTATAAAGTAAGCTCATTTTGGCTTCTACTGAAACCACTCTTGATCAGGTAAGTGTCAATTATGTTGTACAAAGCTCTTGGAGCTTTCTTTAAGCCATACAAGGCTTTCTTCAACCGATACACTTTGGTTGGCTACTCTTTGATTTCAAATCCAGGTGGTTGATCCACATAGACATAGACCTATTCTTCTAAGACACCATTCAGGAAAGCTCACTTGACATCCATCTGGTATACTTTCCATTTGTGTTGAGCTGCTATGTCTAAGAGAGTCCTTACAGTGTGTAACCTTGCTACTAGAGAAAAAGTTTCACCATAATCAATACCTGGTTGTTGTGAGAATCCTTTGGAAACAAGTCTTTCCTTGTGTTTTTCAATCTGCCCCCTTTCATTGAGTTTAGTTTTGTAAACCCACTTGACACCAATGATTTTATTGTTTCTGGGAAGATCAACAAGATCCCATGTCTTGTTCTTTTCAATGGATTCAATCTCTTGGTTCATGGCTTGAACCCACTGTGGCTCTTTAGCTTCCTCTTTAAAGGATGTAGGTTCACATGACATTAATGCAAAAATATTGTGCTTATCAATGTCATCCAACTGCCAATGGATTTCTCTCAAACTTCGAGTTCTATGATATTGAAGTTCAGAGGATGAATTTCTTCTTGAAGTTGAATTATCCTGAGAAATTTCACTCTTTCCTTGTACCTGTAATCTTGGAAGCGAAGGTTGAGGTGTGTGTTGTCCTGAATCTTCTCTGTTTTCAAGGAGTGGAAACAATGGATTTTTATTATCCATAGGACAAGTTTTAGACTCGCTCCATAACTGATTTTCAAGAAAATTTACATCTTTGTTGAGAATCACTTTCTTTGAGATTGGATTATAGAGCTTGTAGACTTTTGATGTTTCATTGTAGCCAGTAAATATGCATTTCTCACTTCTATCATCTAGTTTCTTCCTTAATTTGAAAGGTATGTGAGTATATGCTATGCATTCAAATGTCCTGAGATGAGCTAATTTAGCTTTGTCCCAATCCATGCTTCTGAAGGGACCCTCATCATGAGACTGGTGGTTGGATATCTATTCATAAGATAAGATGAACATGTTACTGCTTTAGCCCAAAATATATTTGACAGACATTTCTCTTTGAGAAGGCTTCTTGCCATGTTTATTATTGTCTAATTTTTCCTTTCAGCCATTCCATTTTTTTGTGGAGAATACCTGGTTGTAGTTTCCATGATGATGCCTTGTGATTTGCATAAATTTTCAAATTCTTTGGAGCTGTATTCTACTCCTCCATATGACCTGAGAAATTTTACATATTTACCACTCTCTTTTTCAGTTTTATTTACTACTCTTTATTTCATCTTCAGCTTTGAATTCTTTGAACTTTGCAAATGTTTCAGACTTGTGTCTGAGAAAATAGATCCAAAATTTCCTGCTAAAGTCATCAATAAATGTTCGAAAATAAATGCTACCACTTATTGAGTTTGCTTGCATTGGTCCACATAGTTCAATGTGAACCATCTCTAAGTGTTGTTTGGCTTGAGTGGAGGACTGTGGAAAACTAGTTCTCTTATGTTTTCCAAGAATGCAAGACTGAGATGGGGGATTTTTCTCTTTAAAGATAGGTAGACCTTTGACCATGGATTACTTCTATAGAAGACTCAGACTCTGAAAGGGTAGATGTACAAATATTTTATGCCAAAACATAGTTTCATTGGGGGTGGATGCACTTTATGCATATGATTGGATATTATTTGCAATTTTGAGGGTCAGGGGAAACATTCTATTCCTAGTCATGTGGATTTCAGAAATAATTTTTCTGTTGGGTGTTTTATCATATATCCTATATGATGATCCTTCAAAAAGTACCTTATAGCCATGTTCAATTAGTTTTCCTACACTTAACAAATTATGTGTCAAATATGGAACATGATAGACATTGTTTATGTATTTCTTTACATTTTGTTTACTAAGAATAGGTACAGTTCTTTTTCCTTGAACTTTAACTAAAGAATCATTTCCAAGTGTAATATCAGATGAAATTGAAGGATCAATGCATGAGAGTGAATCTTTGTTACCTGTCATGTGATTGTTGCAAGCATTTTTCAACATCCATAGGTCTTTATGTTGTTCTTTAGTCTTGTGGCATGAGAGAAACATACCTTCTGAGGTTTTTCCTTCATGATTTGAGACATGTGCTTTGCCTGAGAGATGATCTACTTGATTCTTCTGAAATTCAGATTCATAGTGCCCAAAATTTAGTAATAACATTGTATTCTTGATTTGTCATTTGATCTTCTCCCTTTGCCCCTTTGAGGCTAGAAATTATGATTCTGGTTCTATTGTATGTGACCTTGAAAATTTTGATTCTGGTTCTGTTGTCTATGACCTTCACTTGAGTGATGGTTACTTGGATTTCTCCCTCTTCCTCTTCCTCTCCCTCTATTGAAGGATAATTGATTCTTGAAGGAGTTGGCTATTGACTCATCTTCAATATTAGTTTGGTCTCATGTGTCAACAAAGAGCCCATTAATTCATCAGTCGAAAAATTTGACAGATCCCTGGATTCAAGGATAGTCATAACAACCATTTTGAATTTCTTTGGTAAAATTCCGAGGACTTTCTCAACAATTATTTGATTAGGGATGGCTTCACCAGTTAGTCTAATCTAGTTTACAATTCCCATGACTCTGGTCATAAACTGATCAACATTTTCAGACTTTGTCATTTTTAAAGTCTCGAAATGCATCCTCAAGGTCTGTAGTTTGACTGTTTTGACCTTGTCATTTCCTTGGTAAGTTGATTTAAGGATGTCCCAGGCCTATTTTGAAGTAACAACGCCTGTGATTTTTGAGAAAATCGAGTCATCCACTGAGTTTTGAATCCATAATTTTGACTTATTCTCTTCGTTCCTCTGTGTTGCCTGAGCAGTTCTTTGTTGGTTGGTCATGGAAACAAGGTCTATTGGATCCAGTTCCATGTATCCAATATCCAGTGGATCCCAACACTCTTGTGCTTTCAACAAGGATCTCATTCTAAGAGACCAAAAATCATAATTCTTTCCAAGAAGAATTAGTCCTTGTGTTGGTCCTAAATTGCTATAGGTGGCCATCTTTGAAGAAAAAAAATTGAACAAAATAATTTGTTTAAAAATTTGTATGCCTACTTGTTTCCTGCACATAAAACCAGGTCTGTGAAGTTCTCTCAGTGACTTCAGATTGAAAAATGGGGGGTAGACCACTTCTTTAGCTTTGATCTGGCTGGATCTGAATATAAGAGCGCAAGATCTATGGATTCAGAGCTCTGAGATATGTTCTTTAGCAATTGTAGCCCCTCTAATGGTGGAATCGGGCTATCTGAGTTTACTCGAGAGCCAAAAAAAAAAATACAGTTTGGCTTCTCATTTGACTGGGGGATAAGAACCAGGCACTTCAAGATTTCAGTCTTCGAGCGTTAAGACGCGTGGAGGTCTCAATTTTTTCGAATAAACGAATGGTCGAATAAAAAAATTATTTCGAAGATCGATGGTCCTCGTTGATTTTAGATCAAAGATCGACAGATACTTTGGGAATTCATGTTCTTTATTACCTGTTGCCTTCAAATATCAATGATCCTCGTTCATTTTTTATTAACGGTCCACAAATACTCAGGAGTTCGGGCTTCAGGCATTTTCAATGTATTGTTCTCACAATCCTTCGAACTCACAGACCTTTGAATAAGGGAAGGTATCGACGGTCTCAATTACCCGTCAAGATGTACGACTAAGAATTATTTTGGGGGTTCGGGCTTCAAAGATCTTTCACCACTCGCAATAAAAATACTCGTGAAGTTCCTAGGTGGAAAATTATCCGTAGAGGTGTAGATCCAACGATCCTTAGGCCTCTGCAAACAAACTACCAAGATATTCTTCGAAACTCTGACATTCGAGAGTTTTTGATTGCTAATACACACCGACCTCCGGAGTGTGAATCTCCGGAGTGCGAGATCTTCCTCCAGAAGGCCCTTTGATTTGACGGCTAATATTAACTTTGAAATCTCAGGCTTCAGGAGTTCTTTCTTTACGTTTCCAACTCTTGTCTGAAGTGCTCTAGCTCTGAAGTGTGGGATCATGTGACGCATGTCCCTTATGGCTTCAATGGTCTAGATCTACTTTGTACCTTTGTGGCTTCAGGACTTTGATTACCTTATTTTTCTATTTTTCCCGAACAACAAACCAATGAAGCACTGATCGCCTGACACGTGTCACTTGTTTGAATATCAATGACCACAAGTGATTGTGGAGACTCAACTCACTCACTCTTTGATTTCCTTCCTAATATCCACAAAGAAAAGATGATCGTCTAAGGTGGGATTGATATCCACCGTTGATTTGTTTATCTAGAAAGATCAACAATCCTGAGAAATAGCGGGATCAAAACTTTCTCATGCTTTAATTTTCTTGTCGATCCCTGCAATGAGAATATGCACGTTTGTAGCATGATCGATATCCATAGTTGATCTTTTGATCTAGTAAGATCAATGATCCTGAGAAATAGTGGCCTCACAACTTGCACAAAATTTAATTTCCTCTCCGCTCCCCACAATGTCTCCGCACCGTCAATCTCTCTCTGATTAGATCTGACGATCGTGGCTTAATCTTTTCTTGATCTAATGGCTGATATTGCTTTTGCTCATATCTTACGGTTGAAAACAAAATTCTCCTTACCTGTGGGTTCATTGTTTCTGAGTTTAATTAAAGGCTTAGATATGTTCGTAGAGATGATCTTACGACTACTGATCTTGTCTTTTGCTGCATATACAAAGACTTTCTTCTTAAGAAGGAATTTTGAGAATCTTTCACAAATTGTTTAAATGCTCATGAATCTTTAAGTGTTTCATCCTTTGAATCTCCTTTTGTAACTTTGCCTCCACGCATTGTGATGTTTCCAACGATCTTTTGAGTAGACTGCTATCTCCGACACTTCTTTAGCAGAGTGCATATTTCTCTCAAGTCTTCTATGAAGAGTCTTACCTCCCTCACTCTCGTTTGTGAGACAATATTCTCTCTTCTCTTCCTTATCTCTTGTAGATTCAAGAAAAAAATCAATTGTGCTCTTCTTCTTATGACCGGGCTACTCTCCATACACTATGAAGAGGCTTACTTCCTAAATCTTTAATACCATGAAAAAATGAGAAGCAGATAAGACAAAATTGGAAGACAAGAATAAGAGGAGCACAATAGCATTGTGTATATTCATAAAAGGGAAAAGAACCGAGTTAAATAGGCCCACGCAAATCAATAAGAACAAGAATAAAAATTATAGTTGGTAGTGTACAATCATATATTGTTGAGGTTACATATATAGTTAACACAATGCAGTCTCATTTTTGTCCATACACATCAGCCATTATAAGTTATGGATATTTATTTTTTTAGAAGAGATGCATGATGCACAACGGGATCGGTTGAGGAGATAAGATATTAGGGTACATTGTGTCAGGTAAAAAATAAAGAGTAAAGTATTATAACAGTGAATTTCACAATCCCAAACAGACAACAATACCAATCAAAGTATGTTCTTTCTCTTTATATCCGATCTTTGCACTTCAGCGATTGGAAGTCCTGGTTTTTTATTTTGTTTGGATCAGATGCATCATGCAGGGCTCTAACCTCCATCAATTCAACCGAAAATATATTAGGCTATGTTGTGCTTGTTAAACAGTAAGGTGAAAATGATTATAACATAGCTCTCACAAATACCAAACACACATCCATATCGATCAAATGTGTTTTTCTTTATTGGATATAGAGGATGTTGATTAAGGTTGGTTGTCATTGATGTCAACCCTTGAAGAAAGCTCTGTAGCACAAAGATTTGGGTAATGGACCCAATATTGTTTGATCTAAATATGAATCATTATTTTTTTGTCCTGGTTGATAAGAAGTAAAGATGGATGAACTCCAAAGTGGTCCCATTATGGTGAAAGACCTCATGGGAAGACTCTTTGTGGAGTAAGATAACCCATGCTTAATTGTGGAATAATGAGATGAAGGAAAGTGAATTTGTCAGGGAAAATATCCTAGATGGATAGTTATTGTCATGTCATTTCCGGTGGTATGTGG
>CBVK0100413036.1:0-20173 GCA_900067695.1 Picea abies | reverse complement strand
ACAGCATCTCTACCTCAACATGCTTTCCTGCCTCAAACTGGCTTAGACTTGGCTTTGCCTCAGCATCTTTGCTCTCCAAAACCGTCCAAAAGCTCTCCAAAGGCTCTAAAATCTCCCCCAATGGCCTCAACATGGCCTTGGTTAAATAGTTGGGAAAGTTGGTTTCAATCTCCAACTTCCTCCCAAAAATTAGGCTCTTAAAAAGCCCAACAACTCCCAATTACATTAAAAATTGGTTTAATTACATTAAAATAACCAAAGTGGTTATAAAAACCCACTTTATTAACTATATTATAGTTAAATTTAGGCGCTAGCCCCCTTCGCGGGCGCGCTCTTGGTCATATCAATAGCCATATGGCCATGCGCTAGCCGATAGGCTAAGCGCTGGCCCCCTCCGTATTGGTGCTAGCACCCGGTCTCATGGCTAAAAGGCATATGGCCCACGGGCTAAGTATTAACCGCCAACCGTTACCGTATAACCGTTCAACTGTTATAACCGTGCGTTTAAACCACCGTAACCGCGCTCTGTGGTAACCATAGCCCGAGTCACATGTAACAATACATAAAACCGGGGTCGGGGCTTAGCCCCGACCCGACCCCCCGCGGCTTTACACAAAAACCAAATTTAAAAACAACTCCCGCCACCATGTTAACAAGTAACACACGTGTGGCCTAGTGGTCGGAGCCCTGTCGCGAAGTCATAGCATGGAGGAGGTCCGGGGTTCGAATCCCCCCAGGCCCAAAATACTTTTTATATAGCTGTCATTGGCTAAACCCGGGGTGCCACGTGGCAGCCTGTGATTGGGCCATGTGGCACCCTTACATCCAATCAATGCATGCCACGTGTCGACTGCTGATTCGTTCACGCCATCCAACCAGAAGATGCCACGTGTCCATCGCTGATTTGCCCACGTCACTGCCACGCGTTGCTGCCACGTCACTTTCCATACGATGTTGACGTCATACGCCACATATGCTGTTGACATCATCCCGTGCCACGTGTCACCCTTCCAGTGGTGACACGTGTCACCTCGGGATTGGTCCAACCGTACGTCCAAAACACCAAATCTGCCTAACACGTGTCACGCTCTGGTGCTGCCACGTGTCCTGTACGGAACCTGCCACGTCATCGTATGGACCTGCCACGTGTCGTCCTCTGGTGCTGCCACGTCACCTGTACGGACCTGCCACGTGTCATCGTACGGACCTGACACGTGTCCTATACGGACAGGTACAGTCAACATCCCAAAATTTTGTCTGTTTGGCTCGGCGGACAGAATGCGATATCTTCTTCATACAGACTCCGTTTGCGATAAAAATTATACCACCGGAATCAGGAAGACGAGCCGGACGTCATGGTGTTGGTTTCATCGGATTCCGAGCACTTTCATTTTTTATCATTTTTCATGCCCTGATAGGCTCCTGGATCCGATTTCGGATCACTCTCAGAGTGAAATTTCAAGCATTTTGAAATTTTGGCCCTAGGGTTTCAATAATTTCTATAGAAATTTCAGAATTAAGGTTTCTGCAACTCATTGAAGGAGCTCTTCAACTCACCAGTGTTCTCCTACATTTCAAAGGCTTATTGTTTGCAATCATAAGTCCAAAAAAAACTAGAAGTGCTAGCCTAGCCTAGTCGTTAGGTTTTCTAGCTCAGTTGACAAGGATTTGTGAATAATCTAAAATTATGATGAACATAACTATGATGGAAGATAAGCTTGATGGATCAAGCAAATTCAAGTTCCTGGAAGACAAGACTTTATAGGAAGGATTATTGTGGGATACAAAAAGGTAACACTATGACTACCCTCTTCATGAAGATGTCAAGAGGACAAAGATCAACCAGGTGCCATTGGAGAAATCATATCAGCACCCTCAAGTATGCACTTGTATATATATTATTTGTATCATTGTCATGAGGGAAATTGCAGAAGGAGGAACCTTTTGCTGAATTCATGGATCCAGAGGGATCTTAGTGCATTCATAGGAACAACACACTGGAAGTGAAGACTCCAGGTTTGATTGTTGTAATTGTTATTCCTCAAACCTATATTTCTAAAGTTTGCTACATTACAAGTAGGTGTTGTATCTGTGACAACAATCCTTAAATTGTTTTGATTCTAGAGATGTACTCATTATTCTCCTTTAGGAGATATTCTTGTTTTGGTTCCTCTTGTTTTCTTGTTCCAGACAGGTCAACAACAAAGGAAGATTCTTATCCTTCAGAGGGAGTCAAAATTATTTGAGAAAGAGGAAGAATTGAACCATCATTGAGGCAACCAATGCAATAATGCATGATCAGAATCTTTCTATAATTCTATGGGTAGAAGCATACATGACACAGTATATGTTCAAGACAACATTCTTCACCAGACTTTGAAAAACATAACTCCTAAAGAAGCCTTCACCATAGTAAATCTTGAGATTGAACACTTCAGGATATTTGGGTGCCCAGTGTATTTTCATGTACCCAAAGAGAAGAAAACCAAGCTAGACCCTTCAGGGAGAAAGGATACATTTATGGGATAACAATGAATCTTCGAAGACATTTCAGATCAACATCCCTGGTCAGAGACATATTGATACAAGCAGATATGTTGTCCTTGAAGAAGAGATAGCTTTTCAAAGATCCAGAGAATATAAGATGGATATTGACAGTGAGACAATACCTTCTCCCCCTTCAGCAGTTCATAGGTGTAAGTTTTAAACCTATGAAGTAAAGCAATGCATATAGATTCTTAAGCAAAACATAAATTAATCAATGGCTCAAACACATAGTACACAGAGATTTACGCTGGAAACCCTTAATCGGGAGAAAACCAGCCTTCCTTAGTGTCGCACCTTTCAACTCTTCATAGTATTAATTTCACCATTCACCATACAATATATACAATGTTTTAGGTATTTTGTAGCTACTAAAACCCTAAACCCTTAATCTGGGATCAATTTAGAAAACCGCTAAAAATAGCAAAATCCACAGTTGTTGAATCAGACGTGCCCACACACACACATGCAAATAATATAACACATACCCAACAAGAGGGAGACAGACATTATTCTAGCTGATCCAGTTTCTTCAATTGATATGAGATATTGCAGTAAGGCATAAGGCCTACCTAGGCTCACTCTACAGGAGGCAGAGAAACATACAAGCCTCTCAAGGAACATCCCAAGAGAACAAAGAGATTTTTCGAGCTACTCTTCAGCCATGAGCCACATCATTCAATCTAAGCCTTCTTGTCATAGAGAAGCAACAGGAGAACAAGTATGGAAAGATGCCATAACAGAAGAATACCAGTATATCTTAAAATAATGATGTATAAGATATTGTTCAAAGACCAGAAGGGAAGTCTGTGATGACTTCCAAGTGGATCTATAATATCAAGCATGCAGCTGATGGAAGTGTCGAGAAATACAAAGAGAGATCTATAGCCAGAGATTTCTCACAAACAAAGGGAGTTGTCTATGATGAGACACTTGATTCAGAAGTCATGTTGTTGTATACAAGTAAGCTTTGACTTCTAATTTCTAGATGAAGGATCTGAGTATGATACACTACTTCTTGGGACAAGAAGTATGAGATACAGTGGGAATATTAAAGAAGTTCAGTATGGAAGAATGAAAAACCACTGTGATGGATTTAAAGAAAATAAATGATGATGATTAAGATGAGATTGATCCATAGTTGATTGGATCATTGATGTATCTGGTTAACACCAAACCTGATTCATGCTATGTATTGAATGTGCTTAGTCAATCCATGAGTCAACCGAGACAGACTCACTAGATAGCAGTAAAGCATGTATTGAGATATATACGAGGGACAGTTGGATATGGCATGAGATATGCCTCCAATGTGAACTTGATTTTGCAGGATATGTCGATATAGATTGAGCAGAGACTACAATGGACCAGAAGAGAACATTTGGTTGTTGTTTTACCGTGAAGGTTATCATGGTTTCCTAGTGTAGCAGGAAACAAAGCTCAGTGGCCTTGAATACCACAATATATCATTGAGTGTGTGAAGCAGTGCGGCTTCATAAACTTCTGACAAATTCACTTGACCATGAGACATATTCTATGATTATAAATAGAGTTGTGTGAAGCTCTTTGAGAAACTTGTATTTCATGATAAATCAAAACACGTTGAGATAAAATATCATTTTTAGAGACATGATGTAGAGGAAAGCAGTACACATGTCATAACTTCCTACACGTGAATAGATTGCAGACACCTTCATCAAACTGGCTTGGTGAAGAATAACTCTCTAGTTGAGAGGGAGTGTTGATGACTACAACCAAGACAAAGTTTGAGTACTTCCATGCAAGACTTGGCATGATGGAGAATGCCTCCCTAGCTAAGAGGGAGTGTTGATGATTACAGCGGTGTGAGACATCCTCTAGGGCACAGATGGATTGAGTCAACCTGAGAGAGAGCCCATGAGTTGGATGTGTGGTTCCTATCTGAGATAGAACTGGAACATAGTGATGGCCTCCTCCTTACAGAGAGTTGAGAAGAACTCTAGATGATTCTCATGTGTAATGTAGTGGGAAAGAAGATATGTTGGGTGGACGTGCATGTGGATGAGCACAGGTGAATGTGATCCTAGTGGTTGAGTACTAGTGAGTGTGGTTCTCCTGTGAGACGTAGTGAGATAGAGATATGGACATCCCTATGGATGGCCCCTAGTGGTTGAGCACTAGTGGGTGTATGAGATCCCTTACTATATTGTTCAAGAGTCAGACCTGCCTGTAACCCTAATTGTAATGTAAAGGGTACAGGTCGGCCCCACCTTAAAGTAATTGATAGTTAATGTAAAAGATAATTAATTTGGTTATTACTAATTATATTGTGAGTTAGAGAGGTCGGCCCTGTTGTGCTAATAGACACTTTTGTTGACTAGTCAAGTCTAATATAAGTAAAGGTAAATTCCTCATTGAGGAATCATATCTCAAGTGTGAGTTTGGAAATTTCAGTGAATACATCTTCTTGGGAAAAGTGTGCACCTATCTTGGGTGCTAGTCTTCTAGGGTTTGTGAGCACCCTTTTGTGTGCTAGGTTTTCTTGGTCATGGAGGTCTTTCTCTTGAAGAATATAACAAAGGATTGGTCGGATTTTCTTCCCTTGTTGAGAAGGGTTTCCTAGGATACTTCTTGTGTACTTGTGCATGGTGTTTCTTCTTGTGATATTGGTTGTTGCAACAAAATTGTTTATGGTTTAACTAAAATACTAAAATGGAATGAACTTAATGCTTAAGCCTTTAAATTGTTTATGGTTTAAGTAAAATACTAAAATGGAATGAACTTCATGCTTAAGCCTTTCTTATTGAAAAATCAACATTAACTAGGCATTATTTATTAATATCAGCCTTTATTACATGGAAAATATATTATTCTACCTACGTGAGGGATTAGGGAGGTTAGGTCCCTAACATGATGGACTAGACATAACATGATGGACTAGACAAAGCAATTTCAAAGGTCTCTTCAACAATAACTTGAATTGTATATAGTTCTTTCAAAAGGTTGCATGCTAAAGCCTCTATATCACATGTCTGCCACTGTGAAAACTCACTCGTCTTCTCATTTTGTACTTGTATAGAAAAACATGTATCACATTTACATGTTGTTGGGCAGTAAATCCCAAGGGACTTGAGAATTCCTTTGATGGATGGAGAGCGTGAAACTTCTCTTTGCACCCAACATCATTATTGTATGCCTTCTTTGGTAACAAAAGAGAAGATGGAATTTCAAGACGATCAACTAGTGAGGGGTTACAATGAAAACATGGTCTAGGAGAATGTCGAGGTATTTTTGGAAGTGAAAGGGGGAATTTCGTTGTAGGGTGGAAATTTTATTATGACATGGGGATCTTGATGCCTTACCATCTGAGATTTGCAAATACTTTAAATAAGTATCGCTAGATTCATTGATTGCATCCCGAACTATTGGGCAATACAAATAGTTTCCGCTACTATCCTGCCTATTAGCTGCTCTTCTTAACTTATCAAAAAGCTTAGAATTAGACTCGAAGCACGGATGAGAACCTCTCGATGACTCTGGAAAATTATAATTCCTAGAAACTTCTTGTGATTTTTCATCAATGTTTCCAATCCAATCTGACCCAAGAGGCACGCACTTTCATTCTTAAAATTTATTTCCACAACTACCACATTTATTGGGTGGGGATGGGATCAAAAGATCAAAATTAACTTTCCAATCAGGTAATGGTGCAAACTCTAACCGACCCCTCAGTTCTAGATTCTTCTCATTATCTTCCCTAGTAGCATGTAATATCTTTGTGTACTGTTGGTTGGATGATTCTACCGAGGTACGTATGGGATGTAACCCATCACAAATCTCTTGACAACAAATAAGAAAAACGTCATACTCACAAACTACATAGATCCTGTGAAGACCTATGATGGATGTATGATGCAGGGGCATCATTTAATTTATGTTTTATTGACTTCTAGAAAATCAATTCAGTTGAGTTTGTTTTGAATAGGAATTAGTTCCTTAATAATAGTGTTAAGTGTGTGTAATAATGGCTATTGTTGCCAAAATAAGCTCTTGAATCTCTTAGAGCTAGAATGAGGGATTATCATCTAAATTTAGACTAAGGATTTCTTTGACAGATCCTAATTGTATGGATTTGGATGGTATTGTATGGTTTTTAATAATGTAATTTTGTAATCGAAGGTGTTGTTGGTGGAATAGAGGAAAAAAAAAGTAGTTTATCTGTGTGTGCAGAAAAATTAGCCACGTCATGTTCCAGATATCCCTATTTGTTTTTTGAATAGTGTCTATGTGGATGATAAAAAAAAAATGCCAAATGTATATTGTCAATGTTGATTTACAATGTCATAATAATACCTGCAAGTCTGTGTTTACATTTTCTGCATTTCGATCTCTACATGTACATGTTAAGACGATAAGAAGAGGATACAGTCGTTGTCCAGTCTGGAATTCAATGCCATTAGAACATGCATGTAATAGATGAATGAAAGAAGGTGTTCTTTCTTGTCAAAGGAATTGTTGTAACCACAAGAAATCGTGGCTAGGGATTGTGACTAAAAACAAATGATATCGTTTCCTATTGAACATTGTTGATTTGTTTTTATCTTGGCTCTATTCCTTATTGATGAATGGAGTTGTTTCAGTCTCTGGAACCCTAGTTGTGTGGCCTGCAGCATAATCGCCTTCCCTAGCTAAATCGAATACTATGTAACCATTTCTAGATCGAAAATTGATCATCGGATCTAGGTAAGGGATGGTCACAATTTTCTCGTGAAGTCAAATATTTTAAGTCTTATGGTTCAAACTAATACACATCGTCATATGAGAGCCTGATCAACAGCCATTGTGCAATCGTGTGTCTTTGCAAGCGTTGGTCATATTAAAAAAACGGTGTGATGCATTTTTTATTTTAATCGGGGTTGTAGTCTTTGTTTGAATCCACAAAATAAAAAATCAAATTGAAATTTGTGGAATTGAATGGATAGTTGGAGGTTCCACTACTTTTGGTGGATTGAGTTCCATTTACCTTTGTGATAAGCATACACCTTTTGAAATAGAAACTTCACCATTTTATGTGGAAAAATATCTACTTGTCACCTGCACCATTAGTGGTATCAGAGCATAAGGTATTTAGACATCAAAGTGATTTGTGCCAGGTCATGGCTCACACAGTTGGAAGAGGAGGTCGAAGAGGCAGAAGTCCAGTAGCAAATGTTGAGGTGATGAGAGTTATGCAATGTTTGGAGGCAAGACTAGATGTCATAGAAGGTGACAGACAAAGGGATCTTGATGATGTTAGTGAGGATGAAGAATCTCAGGAGGAAGAAACAATTGCATTTCAAGAACCAACTTAGTTGAGAATGTTGAGACAAGTTTTAGGGTCCACCTCAAAACCCAAACTTGATACATCAAACTATAGTGGCAGTTTGAATCTTGAAGAGCTTATAGATAGGATCAATGACATGGAAAAGTTATTTTAATATGAGGAGATGAATGAAGAGAAAAGAAGAAGTTTGGTGTGAATAAACTAAAATGGAATGCAGATTTATGGTGGGATGGTGTGCAGGCAGAAAGGAGGAAGCAAAACAAGCAAGACCAAGAGTTGGGACAGGATGGTTGCAAAACTAAGAGGTAAATTCTTGCCCCAAGATCATTGGCTTTATTTATTTAGACAAATGCAAAACCTTAGACAAAGATTGATGTTTGTAAGAGAGTATACATAAGAGTTTTATAAAGTAAACATAAGAGCAGGTTATGTGGAAGGTGTTATCTCCTAGCCTAGGGATAAATAAGGAGATTATGTCTCAAGGCTCACAGGTCCTAGATATGGAGTACCAAGAGCATAATCGACTTGAGCTTGGCCCTGGAGAGCCCATCCTTTTCTTCTTCAGTGCCTCCATCTTGTCAGCAACAACAACATATATCCCATCGACCTAACCCTTCAGGAGAAATGGGTCTTTCTCCATGAGGTAATGAGTTTGGGTATCATGGTATGTGTCATTCTGATTCTCAAAACATTTGAATATGTGCATTTAATTTTTTTTACTGCTAACATGTGCTTGGACCTTATGCCTTTCCACTTGACCACACCTGGGAGGAATGACAGGATGCCCTAGTAAGTTGGTTCCCATAGGGTTTGAATTTCCACTAGGGGGTTGTACCTTACCTTGTGGGAAGAAGGGGCTAAAGGCCCAGAGGGTAAAAGTAGTTGGAAAAAGATAAAATCCAAAAAAATGAAACCTTCGGATGCTTCACCCAGGGATCCTCGAGAAATCAATAAAAGGATTCTCAACAAGAAACAAAGGGATCCATAAAAAATAATAAATCAAGACCTAGTTGGAGGATAGGGGGTCTCATCATGAGCTAGCCTATTAGGTCCATGAAATTACCATTCAGCTGGTCACCATGCCAGGGTAGTGGATCTTGGTGGTATAGCCAAGAGAAAGGGGGTCTCATCACGAGTCAACCTTCTCATTTCCGTGAAATGCTTGTGGGTAACATTGTCACCATTGGTCACCACGCCAGGGCAATGTCCCCTAACTAGTCTCTTGAAAGAAAAAAGAAAATAAGAATAAAAAATAATAAAAGGAATGAACGGGCTTAGAAACATTTGCATCCATGACAAGGTGCATCTCACCCTCTTTAGAGGCACCCACAGGTAAGCCATACGTTTCCCTGTTATCACTGAATCCATTGCCCAGACATCCCTTACCACCTCATCCACTTACATGGCTTGGATTTGTCTTCACTCGGAAAAATCCCACATCCAATGAGCACTAGACCAATAGGACATCCTAGCGTCCCCTCCAAACCTGGCTTGTAGAATAGCATAACGTCTTTGAGCACTTGTCCGGGAAAGGGGGTTTCATGCACATGTTTAAATAACTTGATGATTAGATGTGATTGACATTGTTATGATCCCTGTGACTTATGAGCCCATGGAGGGCGTACTTGTTGATGTTGTAGGGCCACACCCGATGGACAGGTACATATGGGGAGATGATTAGTTCGGACCTCTATAGGGATAAAATCCCACCATATGGATGTTGAGACCCCAGCTAGGGGCAGAGACAGATCATGGGTTTGCACCAGAGAGAGAGGAGAACATTCCACCAGGGACAACCTGGCAGGCCTGGACCCAAGGGGGTCTTGCCTTTTTCACCATGATGTAGGACTTGGAAGGCCCATGATGTCACCCAACATTTTGTATGCTTTGGAGGCAGTTGTGTGCCAAATGGCACGTGTGGCAAGATCCTGAGGCCTAAGGAGGCCTAACGTTTTTCTCCAGGAGGCCAACGTTTTCTTAAGAAGGCCTAACATCATCCTAAAAGGGCATGATGTCACCTTTACAGGTTGATTTAGGGTTTATTTATGCCATTTAATGTAAAAGCTGGATATTGGCCATGCTGACCTTTTTGACCTAATTCTGGTGATTAAAATTGTATAAATAAGGGGGAAGTCACTCTTATTTTTCATCATCTTTCACTCACATTTGCGAGGACTGAAATTTGCACCCTATCTAGGATTACTTGTGTAGTGTCCCCAAGGCCGAGCCCTATTGTAAATCATGTTTTGAAAGGAATTATAATTATGTTTTATAGGCTGGTGAGCCAAGTTTTTATAAGCTGGTGGCTTATGTGTTTGTTAAGCCAGGGAGCCTAAGTGTGGAAGGCCAGGAGCCTACTGTGGTATATGTAATCATGCAGAACAATTAATGAAAATTTGTAAACACCGCCAGGAGCAGACCGACCACGATGAATGAGTGAAGGGGGACTGAGCTTCCATAGAGAAGGCAAAGGATTAGGGGCTGGAAGGTGGGAAAAGGGGCTAAGTGTTAAGCCTAGGGTCTTCAGCCTTGGGAATAATATTTTAATATTATTCCAAAAAGGCATGAGCATTTTATATTTTTTATCCTAAGTTCCTGGCAAGGGGAAAACATGCAAAGTAGATGTATGCTGATGAACGCATGCAGTTCCAAGGGTGACAAGTGTCAATCCTAGTGCATGCGAATAAAACAGCCAAGATGAGTCGCGAGAGGGGGTTCTCTTCCATTCTACCTAATCTTCCGAACTGTACATCCCATCCGACCTCTGCAAAAAGACTGGGTGCAATTTTGAAACCGGGAAAAATAGTCTGTGTTGATTTCGGGGATAGCCTGTGTGTTGATTCTGAAAAGCCAAAACATCCTCTGTCTGAGCGTCGAGCCTATGCATGGAACCTTGTCCGAAGCCATATCCGTGAGACCATTTGCCATTGTTGAACCGGTTGAAAAGCCGTGTCCGTTTTCCCCGTTGGTTGTGTGGCCACGCAGTGCTGGACTGCGTGGGGGCTTGTTGGCCAGTTGTACAACACTCTCTCCAGGTGAGAGAGGTGATTGAGGTTGGAAGAACAGGTTGTTGGCCTGTGAGCGATTCTCTCCAGGTGAGAGAGTGTGTAGAGGAAGGAGAGAACTCCTGGAAGGAACCCTGTAGCTGCCACAAAGATCGAAAACTTCCGATCCGGTCTGCTGCTGTAACCCAAGGCAATGGAGGTTAGCAGCCGAAGGACTGTCTAGGTGACAGAGAAGGTGTATACTCCTGGGGTGGAACAGGCATGTGGGGAAGGAGAGTCTGGGGCAGTGAGCATGAGTGGTTCTTGGGAGAGAATTCCTTCCTTGTGATTGTGTGTATTCTTTGTAACCTCAACCTAGCCTAGGATTCCCTACCTTGGGGGTGGAGCTTAGTCCCAACTCGAGGGTGACCCACTGCTGAGCTGATGAGTAGTGTGGTCTAAGGCTGGGAGATTCGTGGAAGGCCTGCACTTGGTTGGTGGAACTACCACTGTTTAAAGATAAGTACCAGATGATGCTTTAATTATGTTTTTGTATCTCTGTGTATTATAATCATCATGTATTCTGTTGTGCATATCAATTTAATGTTAATGTTATTGATTGTTTATTATAGCAGTAAATAATATGTTTACTCTGAGCTTAAATGTATTTCTTTGCTTAAACGCATGTGGATTATATAATGCTTGTATGAGTTATGTACAAAGGGGTGTTATAGTTTTCTTTTAAGAGCGATTAAGCCTTGGTAACCGAAAAAGTGGTGCTACAACTTGGTATCAGAACCCAGGTTTCGACACTAAGCCTAGATGGGCCAGTGGAGTGGTCTTTGGACCGAGGGTGTGAGGAGAAATTGTGTCTGGAGGACCAATTTCGGACCTTGGTAAGCTCAGGAGGTATAGCGGTGTGCGAAACCGCAACTGGTGTGGTCTATGGCCACAGGGAGAGAGGACTCCACACCAACAGCGCTGGAGCTTTAGGATTTGTTGGAGAGGGAAGGTGAACCCTCGTGACTGTCGGATCTAGAAAATGTGCGCAGGGACTAAAATCCCTTTTGAAATGCACAGGAGTGTGGGAATCGTGATACGCGAAATCCCGAAAACCCAAAAAACCATGGAGATCTACGTGGTAGATCTGGGAGGAAGGTTCAATCGTTAGATCTAGCGGAGTCGCACTCGAGTTAGTCACGAAACCTTTCGGATTTCACAAAGTCGGGAGATGACCGTTCGATTCAGCGGAGGAGTAAACCGTATTTTTTTTCAAGATTTCGGCAGATGGAAGTTCGAGATGTGGGGTGCACAAACTCCCGATGCCCGAAAACCCCGAAACGTCGAAAAGATTTGCGTCGTAGATCTGAGAGGGGACCTAACCGTTGTATTTTGCTTGGAATGGATGTGGGTGCATGAATGTGTACCACGTGCCAGTGAGTCGAGAATACAAGTGAGAGTGGTGGGACCTGAAGACGTCACCGAAGGTGACGTTGACCCTCCTGAATGTACCACGTGCCACGGTGGTGAAGGGCGACAGCTGTGCTGTGGGCCCGGAGAATAAAGTAATTCGCGATTTCGGAATTCACAAAGGAGGAGCATGAAGGCTCAACACTCCAACTCGCGAAGTTGCGAGTTGGCGAAGAAGTGCTAGCACTTAGCCCTAGCCTACAGTCATGTGTAGCAAGCACTAGCGAGGAGGGAGCCATACCCGTATCGCATCTCAGGTATCGACGTTTGGAGGAAATGAGTTGAGGGTCTTCAACTCACGAACTCGCAAGATTGCGAGTTGCGAAAGGGTGACTTTGATTACGAAGATTTAATTGTTGGATCTTCGTGGACCGAGATTCTGAAGTTTAGAAGTCCCGGAATTTGCAGAGCCGGACAGAGCTCAAAAAACTTTGTGAAGTCAAAACATTTTTCTTGTTCATGTTGGCTTATGAATGTTGTAAGTTTTCTTGAAGGGTTAAGGCCTAACAAACTTTGGTTGGCTGCACATCATGTGTGCAGAGTTCAACGAGTGTTAGGACAGCCGAAAACTGACGCCGAGTATGGAATTGAAAGAGGTGCAGATTGCCTCCGAAACAGAGGACGAAAGGGTAGGAAAGAATGTCAACCTGGGAGTCGAAGGAACAAACTCTAATGGGCACGGAAAAGAGACGAATACGGAAGAACATATGATGAAACTCATTGAAAGATTGCAGAAAGATGCCCAAGCTCGCCTAGCTGATAGCCGAAAGCTCATGAAAATCAGGGATCGATAGGGTGAATTCAACTTAAAAATGTTGAAGAGCCTGGAAATAATAGAAAAGAAATTGGAAAAAGAGAGTGACACAAGCAGATCAAGAAGTTTCAGAACCCCTGAGAGGAGAAGAAGATCGAGGAGTGGTAGCAAACATTACCGTCTCTCCCCGAAGCATTCTGGCAAGGAGACACACAGTAGTTCAAGCCCGTCCCCTACCAAAAAACATCGAAAATCTGGAAGGAGTGAATTGAAAGGGGAAATCAACAAGATTAAACCGCTTACATTTGATGGTGAACATAAGAAGGAAGAAGATGTCAAAACATGGTTGCTGGGTATGAAGAAATACTTCTAACTGCAGAATTATTCTGCCCATGCAGAAGGAAGAATTGCAATGTACCAGCTGAAAGGAAAAGCATCCATGTGGTGGGATCAGTTGGTGCAGGTGCAACACATCAGAGAGAAAGAGGTCACGTGGAAGGATTTTAAGAGGTATTTCGAGAATAAATACTTGATCAAAAGATACTATGACAGAAAGATGAAAGAGTTCTTTGAACTCAAGTTGGGCAGCATGACCATTGATGAGTATGAATGAAGTTTTCTGGAACTACTGAAGTATGTCCCGTTCATCAAAGACGAGGCTATCAAAATTCAAAGGTATTTGAGTGGACTGCCACCTTCCATTGGTGACAAGATTCAATATGATGATTCTAAGACCATGGAAGAAACTATAAGAAGGGAGAAATGCTTATACGAACAGCAAAGAGAAAAACCCACCTTTCAGAAGGCTTGGGATGACTAGAAGAGGTTTAAGAAAGAACAGAGGCAGAAGGGAAACAGGTCTCCCTTTTTCAGGAACAGTCCTTGGGGACAGTCATCTTCTAGAGAGCCCAAGAAAGTTGAAGGGAGTGAGCAGATGCCAAGACCGCCACCTATGGAGTGTTGGGACTGTAAAGGGAATCATAGGTACAAAGACTGCCCCCATAGAAAAGATAAAGCAAGAACTGTCCATACTGTTTAGCAAGATGAAACAGTGGAGGATATGGGCACTAGAATGCTGAGGATCTACGCAGCCCTGGACAACAAGCAAGCAGAATTTCAATCGCACATGATTGAAGTGGAAGGTACGATCAACAACCGACCACTTGTTATTTTAATTGATTCAGCGGCTAGCCATAGTTATATAGATCCTAGAGTGGTGGAAAGTTTGCATTTAACAAGAAGCAAACATGAAAAGTTTTGGCTAGTGAAGTTGGCCACAGGAATCAAAAGGAAGGTCACTGAATTGGTTAAGTCATGTTCAGTAGACATGAAAGGAATGAGCACTAAGGCTGAATTGAACATTCTTCCTTTAGGCTCATACAATTGCTTAATTGGGATGGACTGGTTGGACCATCACCATGCCCTTCTGGATTGTTGTAACAAGAGGTTTACATGCCTGAACGAAGAGGGAAATCAGGTAACAGTCCAAGGAATTCCCAGAGCCGTGGTTGTTAGGGAAATCTCAGCCATGCGGCTGAAGAAATGTTACCGGAAGGGCTGTCAATTATTTGCAGCTCGGGTGGAAGAAGCATCCCGAGATGTAGTCTCGAATCTGGAAGACCACGAGGTACTCAAAGAGTTCAAGGACATATTTCAGGAGGTACCTGGACTACCTCCGAAGAGGGACATCGATTTTTCTATAAATTTGATGCTTAGAGCAGCTCTAGTTTCGAAGGATCCTTATAGAATGAGTACGCTAGAGTTGAAAGAGTTGCAATTCCAGCTCGAAGAGCTACTAAAGAAGGGATACATTCGCCCCAGCATGTCACCTTGGGGAGCCCTGGTCCTATTCGTGAAGAAGAAAGATGGGACGTTGAGGTTGTGCATTGATTTTCGGCAGTTGAATAAGGTAACTGTCAAGAACAAGTATCCTCTGCCAAGGATCGATGATCTTTTTTATCAGTTGAAGGATGCGAAAATATTTTCAAAAATAGATCTCAGATCTGGATATCACCAAGTGAGAATAAATGATGAGGACATTAGCAAGACCGCCTTTAGAACAAGGTACGGTCATTATGAATTTACAGTGGTGTCGTTTGGGCTGATAAATGCACCTGTTGTTTTCATGTGCTTAATGAATGGAGTGTTCAGAGATTATTTGGACAAGTTTGTCATAGTCTTCTTGGACGATATCTTGGTGTATTCCAAGACAGAGGAAGAACATGAACAACACCTGAGAATGGTGCTGCAGGTGTTGAGAGAACACCAGCTGTACGCAAAACTAAGCAAGTGTTTATTTTATCAAAGGCAGATTCATTACTTGGGGCACATTATATCAAAGGAAGGGATCGTTGTGGATCCTGAAAAGGTTGAGGCCATTCGAGAATGGTCAGCACCAAGGAATGTGGCAGAAGTTAGATCTCTTATGGGTCTGGCAGGCTACTATAGAACTTTTATAGCTGGTTTCTCTAGGATAGCTCATTCTATCACTTCCTTGCAAAGGAAGGAGAAGAAGTTCCAGTGGATTGAAGAATGTGAGAGCAGCTTCCAGCGATTGAAGCAGCTGCAAACCAACGCTCCAATCCTGAAGATTGCATATCCAAATAAGGATTACGTAGTGTGCACCGATGCGTGTAAGGAGGGGTTGGGAGGAGTTCTCAGCCAAGAGGGATTTGTAATTTGTTATGAGTCCCTAAAACTGAAAGAACATGAAAGGAATTATGCCACTCACGATTTAGAGCTAGCAACAATCATCCACGCCTTGAGGAAATGGAGACATTACCTCATGGGCAAAATATTTGAGTTGAGAACAGACCATAACGGTCTGAAGTCTTTATTTGATCAGCCGACTTTAAATGCTAGGCAAATCAGATGGCTGGAGTTTCTGTGTGAATATGACTTTGATATCAAGCATATCAAAGGGAAAGAAAATAAGGTGGTTGATGCACTCAGCATAAAAGTGCACAAATTACATGCTACAACCATTAGCATGTACAGGACTGAGATTAAAGACAAAATTTTGGAAGCTGCAAATGCTGATTTGTAGTACAGAGGTTTAGTAGCAAAGCTATAGTAGCGTGAGAGACCACAAACCAAGGAAAGTTACACCTTGGGAACTGATGGCTTACTTCTGTATAAAAATAGAGTGTATGTACCCAATGTCCAAGAATTGAAGCTGGCAATTCTAAAAGAAATGCATAACGTGGCTTATGCTAGACATCCTGGATATCAAAAGACTGTGGCAGCAGTCAAAAGCCATTATTTTTGGCCGGGTATGAAGAAGGAAATCGTTGAATACATCGCTAGATGTATGGAGCGTCAGAAGGTTAAGGTTGAGCACAGGCACCTAGCAGGGTTGCTGTAGCCTTTACCCATTCCTGAATGGAAATGGGACGTGGTAACAATGGATCTTATCACCGGACTACCTAGAACAAGCAAGTAGCATGATTCAATCATGGTGGTGGTGGACAAGCTTACTAAAGCTGCCCATTTTATTCCACTGAAAACCACCCATAGGGAAGCTGATGTTGCTGATATCTTTTTAAAAGAAGTTGCACGCTTGCACGGAATTCTTAAGACAATTGTGTCTGATAGGGACCCAAAATTCACCTCAAATTTCTGGAAAGGACTGTTCAAGGTATTCGGAACGAATCTGAACTTTAGTACAGCGTATCATCCTGAGTCTGATGGTCAGACAAAAAGGGTGAACAGAGTAATAGAAGACATACTGAGAATGTATGTGATGGATAAACCATCAAGGTGGGAAGACTACCTGCATTTAGTAGAATTCGCCTACAAGAATGGGCATCATACATCGTTGAAGATGAGCCCATTCGAAGCACTTTATGGAAAAAAGTGCAACACACCAGTAAGCTGGGATAATCCAGCTGACAGAGCAGTGATTGGGCCTGAGCTGCTCAAAGAGATGGAAGACCAAATGATAAGGATTAAACAGAATCTAAAAGCTGCCCAAGATAGAAAGAAAAGTTACGCTGACAGTAACAGAACCCATAGAGAATTCAAAGTGGGTGACCATGTTTTCCTGAAAGTGAAGACTAACAGGAGTTCTCTGAAGTTGGGAAGTTGCGCCAAATTGGCAGCAAGATTTTGTGGGCCATTTGAGATCCTGGAAAGGATTGGGCCAGATCCTGGAAAGGATTGGGCCAGTTGCATACATGCTTGCATTACCTACATCCATGACTGTACATAATGTGTTTCATGTTTCACTGCTTAAGAAATATGTACCTGATGATAATCATGTTATCAATTGGAATGTGATTCAGGTGGAACCAGAAGGTGTCTTGCAAGTGCATCCTGTGCACATATTGGACAGGAAAAGCAAACAGCTCTGGAATCGAGCTATAGAGCTTGTAAAGGTCCAGTGGACCTAGTACGGTCCTGAGGACACGACATGGGAGCATGCAGATGCTATGTGGACAGAGTACCCACATATTTTTGAAAATTTTGAAAGGCTTGCAGAGACAGTGTAAGTTGCACTGAGGACAGTGCAGAAATAAGGGGAGGGGGATTGTAGTGTCCCCAAGGCTGAGTCCTATTGTAAATCATGTTCTGAAAGGAATTGTAATTATGTTTTATAGGCTGGTGAGACAAGTTTTTATAAGCTGGTGGATTATGTGTTTCTTAGGCCAGGGAGCCTAAGTGTGGAAGGTCAGGAGCCTACTGTGGTATATGTAATCATGCAGAATAGTTAATAAAAATTTGTAAACACCACTAGGTGCAGACCGACCACGATGAATGAGTGAAGGGGGACTGATCTTCCACAGAGAAGGCAATGGATTAAGGGCTGGAAGGTGGGAAAAAGGGGCTAAGTGTTAAGCCTAGGGGGCTTCAGCCTTGAGAATAATATTTTAATATTATTCCAAAAAGGCATGAACATTTTATGTTTTTTATCCTAAGTTCCTGGCAAGGGGAAAACGTGCAGAGTGGATGCATGCTGATGAACGCATGCAGTTCCAAGGGTGACAAGTGTCAACCCTGGTGCATGTGAATAAAATGGCCAAGATGAGACGTGAGAGGGGGTTCTCTTCCATTCTACCCGATCTTCCAAACCGTACATCCCATCCGACCTCTGCAAAAAGACCGGGTGCAATTCTGAAACTGGGAAAAATAGTCTGTGTTGATTTCGAGGATAGCCTGTGTGTTGATTATGAAAAGTCGAAACATCCTCTGTCTGAGCATCGAGCCTATGCATGGAACCTTGTCTGAAGCCATATCCGTGAGACCATCCACCATTGTTGAACCGGTTGGAAAGCCGTGTTCGTTTTCCCCGTTGGTTGTGTGGCCACGTAGTGCTGGACTGCATGGGGGCTTGTTGGCCAGTTGTACAACACTCTCTCCAAGTGAGAGAGGTGATTGAGGTTGGAAGAACAGGTTGTTGTCCTGTGAGTGATTCTCTCCAGGTGAGAGAGTGCACAGAGGAAGGAGAGAACTCCTGGAAGGAACCCTGTAGCTGCCATAGAGCTCAAAAACTTCCGGTCCGATCTGTTGCTGTAACCCAAGGCAAGGGAGGTTAGCAGCCGAAGGACTGTCTAGGTGCAAAGAAGGTGTATACTCCTAGGGTGGAATAGGCATGTGGGGAAGGAGAGTCTGGGGTAGTGAGCATGAGTGGTTCCTGGGAGAGAATTCCTTCCTTGTGATTTTGTGTATTCCCTGTAACCTCAGCCTAGCCTAGGATTCCCTGCCTTGGGGGTGGAACTTAGTCCCAGCTCGGGGGTGACCCACTATTGAGCTGATGAGCAGTGTGGTCTAAGGCTGGGAGGTTCATGGAAGGCCTGCACTTGGTTGGTGGAACTACCACTGTTCAAATATAAGTACGAGATACGTTACAACCACCCATGCAATGGGTGAACTGATGCCGCAGGTGTCTGAATAATCCTTGTCCAGGATGACTCACAGAAGACCCCTTCCCAAGTTTGATCAACTTGGAACTTTTTGTGAGGAAGAACCAACCAAGTACCATGCTCCTTCTTCCTTCCAACCGAACATTGGAATATGATAAGCCGTGTAAACTCTGAATACTTTGTTGCTCGTGACTGTCAAGGTGGGAGGCCAACCAATACTCATAATGATACGACATTGATAAACTGAAATTTCCTTCCACTTCCACATAATTCTGAATTAACTTATCCTTTGGTTGAGAAACTGAAGAAGAACATATCACAGGAACAATCATAAGATTTTCAAAATTACCCTTCAAAAATATTGGTTCCTCGGGAGGAGGGTGGGGACTTGAATCATCTAGATATTCAACATTTTCCAACTCAAGACCCTTCACTTCCTCAAAATAGATGGCTGATTCATCCATGGATTCATCTGGAATTTCCTCATGAACTTCCTCATGTTTTTCACTGTCAAGCTCAAGTTCATGGGGGTCTGGATATTCAATATAAGTCTCATCTTCTGCTAGGCGAGCCTCCATGATATCTAATTGTAAGTTCATGGCTTCAAACTGTTTAGTATGGGCATAATGCATGTTCAGAATTATTTCTTTAAGCTCCTTAATGGGATATGGTGGAGTATCTTCTTCTGTGTCTGAATTGATTGTGTCCATATCTGGGAGGTACTTTCTCCTCCATATTTCCATAAAGTCATCATCTGATTCATGTGAAAACATGTTAACTTCATCCAAAAACTTTTCAAGTTCAAGGATGCAGAGACCAAACCGTGAGTTCCTTCTTGAAGAAAACTTTGTCAATTTATTTTAAAGTGGAGTTACCAGATAACCAAGTTTATTTCAGACAAACAAGAGCATCAAACAAAGAAAAAACAAGAAGGAAAACAAAAGTTAATTCGTTAAGTTTGGAACAAGAATTGGATATCGATGTGTGCTTCTTCCCCAAGAATTTCAAGCAGCCAACAAGGATTGCTCCTTGTAGTATACTTGATAGATTTTTTCAATGGAGTCGCCACTTGGAAAAGAATCACACAAAGCTAACCAATGCAAGCTCAAAGAATTATTAGTTCTTAAAAAAAAAAAAAAAATTAAGTCGTTTTGACCAAGGATAAATGACTTATCCCCGGCAACAGCGCCAAAGATGTTGCCGTCCTAATACACACTTACTAACGTGAGCTAAGTCCAGCTCACTTAGTGTGTCCTCG
>CBVK0100413035.1:0-20173 GCA_900067695.1 Picea abies | reverse complement strand
AGGTACCAACTTACCCATAGGGGCCCACATGAATTTTGATGTTTCACCTCTTAGGGTTAGGTTTTTGGATGTCTAGGGTTTTGACATTCATGAGTATTATCAAAAAGGCCTCTAGAGCCTCATTGTAATTGATTCTGCTTAGATGGATGCGCATAACAGTCAGATCTCTTCTTAGAGATAACTACCACCATTCGGACAAGTGTTTTAGTTGTGCAGTTTTAAAGTTTCAACCTATTTCATTATTCAATATAAGATATTGTTCATTGGATATCTGTGTTATTCTTCATATCTCTATGTTTATTGTATTCAGTCTGTTAATCAGTTCATTCCGCTCCTAAATCCGTCTCAGTAATAGACCATGAAGACATTTGAGGGGTGGAGTTTTGGGCATTTTGAATAGATTCCCATTTGTGCCCTCTTTTGCTAGACTTCAAACCCAGTTCATTAATCATTTTCAACATAGTCAGATGCAACAAGAGAATATGGGTTGCATATGATAGGGGCTACACGTGATGAAGGTTGCAAAAGACAAAGTCTATGGTAAGTAGCAATGGAAGGGGATGGAGGAAAGGTTTTATTCCTGATATAGAGATAGGGAAGTCAAGGCCCAATAAGAATTCTCTTAGCTTATAGCTAGAACCACTCTAACACTCCAAGATTCAACTAGTTGTATATAAAAAGCTTGAGTAATAAAACTAGGAAGGATTAAAAAAATTAGCAAAGAATATAACACCGTTAAATTGCCCAAAAAAGTTAGATTCTAGCCACAAAAGTTGAACTTGGAGACCATCGCCACCCTTGCACCCTAATGCCTCTTTGTTTTCCATTGACCTTGTGTTCTTAACAAAAATTAAAATATTAATACAGACTGAATACAATAAACAAATAAACAAATAGTAAATCTTATAAAAATATTAGCTGGCCCAATTTTATACTTGTATTTTAATTTTAAAACGATATCTGGAATATTCATATTTACATTTATTTTTTTATTGAAAATATAAAATAAAACAAATGGCAAATCTAAAGATATTAAAGGATGTTATATCATAGAATACTCATATTTACACTTGTTTTCTTTATTGAAAATATAAAATAAAACAAATGGTAAATCTAAAGATATTAAAGGATGTTATATCATAATTGGATCTTAACACTTAAAGGTTCAATCCTCCTTTATACTGAACATCCACCTTTATACTGAACATTTGGTTAGTTAAACTATCAAGCAAATCCTCCTTTATACTGAACATCCACCTTTATACTGAACATTTGGTTAGTTAAACTATCAAGCAATTTAGTAAAGTGTTTTTTTTTTTTAAATTGAAAATTTAAGTTTACATTTAAAAATATGAAAATTAAAATATTATCAATAATATATGATTAATTTTTTATTAAAATTATTAACTTAATTTAAAAAAAAATAATGATTAAAAAATAATAATAATAAACTTTCAAATGAAAAATTGGCTTTTAAGAATCAAGATATTGTAATTAATCAGCTTACCAAGTTCCTAAAAACAAAAAACCAACAAAAAAACTTTTTCATGTTTTGTTTGGTTGATTTTCAAAATATTTTGGCCATTATGCTTTTAACTAATTTATGAAATACACTTAAAGAAATAAGCATACTTCTCGAGTTCCATATTATCATAAGTTATATTATAAAGGTTATTGTTAAAATGCAATGTAACACTAGTGAGTGGTTTATGGACAATATTTTTAATAGTGGTGTTAAAGGTTCACATTCCCTTATTTTTTTTTTGGGCATATATAATAAAAAAATTAAGTGATGTTTAGAAGGGGAGAGGTGCATTGTTAGTAACATGGCTCTACTCATTGTCATTCTTCTCTTATATGTTGATGATATTGTTTTTAAGTAAGTTATATTAAAAAGGTTATTGTTAAAATGAAATGTAATACCAATGAGTGGTTTATGGACAATATTTTTAATATTGGTGTTAAAAGGTTCACATTCCCTCAGCCTTTTTGGCATATATAATGAAAAACTTAAGCGATGTTTAGAAGGGGAGAGGTGCATCGTTAGTAACATGACTCTACTCATTGTCATTCTTCATTCTTCTCTTATATGTTGATGATATTGTTTTTATAGCAAAAATTATTAACAATCTTCACTCACATTTCTTTGTTGCTACTATTTACATGGAAACATAGAATTAAAAATAAAAGAATAGAAATCTAATTAACCCCCTTTTCCACCCAAGGAAAATCAAAACCATTAATAATTAACTATATTACCCAATTTATTTTTTTGATTAAGAAAATTAAGAAAGGATCTAAGGTTTATTTTGCCTCTTAGGTGTGTGAAATCCCTTCACTAGGTTTTTATCTAAGCTAACCCTAATCTACACTAGATGTACAACAAGCTACAATGGATTAGAGAAAAAGAGAGTCGAATAGTAAGTAAAAATTAGGGTTGGTGCTTTACCATATTAGAGTTTAAACTACTATAAATAGGTAAGGTTGACTTAAGAAAACTTATAGTTTGTACACACACCAAGACCACTTAAGTTAGGGGAAGTTATGATGAAGTAAGCACCTCAAAAGTGTTCTCTAATGGATCAGGCATATTTAGGGATTGAAAGGAGGCTACTCAGCTAATCAACACCCTAATTAATGCACAAGGTTTGAGAGATATCCCAATACTGTTACAATATAAGGCTTTAGTGTTGAAATTAATGTTTCCTAACAATGTAATTTTTTGTTTGTTTGTTTTTCTAATGTAAATTATGATGCATTTGGGTGAATCACAATTTTTATCATGTGAGCATCATAATGTGTCATGATTTGCATCAAAACTATTAATGCTAAATTAAAATGTGTAACATTTGCATTGACATAATTACTTTGCATCATCAAGGTTTAAATAAAGTTTTTAATGCATTGAGAGCATTTATACAATTTATCATTTGTGTCTCTATAATTCCCTTTGGGTTATAATGTGCATTACATTTATGTAAATTATGTTGTGTTTGAGTCATATGAATCTTTATAGCATCACATTTGTATTTCTAAGGGTCCCTTTGCAGTGCAATGTGTTTTTTGTGTTTCAAATAAATCTAAGTTAAATCACCATGAAATCCATAAGAGAGATAAAATTGGTCAAACTATACATTATGTACAAATTAAATTGAAAAATAAATACAAATAATTTTGTATATGGATGTAAAGAAAGTGTCATATTCATCATTTTTTTTAATAAATGATATACAAAAGTGAAGCTTGATCATAATGGACATGGTCTCTAAAAATACAATAATGACAAAAACTAAAAACCAAAACATACACGCATAAACATAAAACAATATATCGAGCCGTATGTTTTTTGAACCATGGGTTGGGGAAAATCAAAGAGGAAGGGGAATGAGGAGGAGATAGAGAGTAAGAAGGGAAATATAAACAAGAAGAAAAATAAAAAGAAGAGGAAAAAGTAGAGGACGAGGGAGAAAAAGAGGAAGAAGAAAGAAGAAAAAGAGGAGAATGATCTCAGATCGAAGGGATATCATTCCCTTCGACATATATAAGCAATGTTTTCAACTCCAAGCATCAACAATGGCTATGATGGATATATTTGGAGCTCAATGAGGACTACAAAGAGACTTGGACTTCCTACATAAAAAACTTAAGGAAATGCAATATTTTTATCAATGAAGAGGAGGATGAACTCCTATGGTCTGTGAACCCCATGGGTGGATATGTGCCGAGAATTGGATATAAAATGCTAGCTATGGAAGGATTCAACTAGCCTTTGATCTAGTGGTGGAAACCACTTTGTAAATACAAATGCCCAACAAAATCCAAAATATTTATGTGGCTCCTTTTAAATAATAGATCATTAAATTGGGATCTGCTTCAAAAATGAAGTTACCAAGGCCCTAGAATATGTTTCTTATGTGAATCAAATTTGGAAACAAATTCTTCACCTCATCCTCTTTTGTCCCTTCACTCAACAAGTATGGAGGGAAGTTGAAGGTATTATAGGATTCCAAATGGTAAGGGAACACAATTGAAGAAGCATTAAAAATATGGCACAAAGACAAGGAAACCAAATATTTCAAGGCCCTGCCATTATCCTTGTCCTGGGGAATTTGGCTAGCGAGAAACACAAAAAATTTCAAGAATAAGGACATTATTCCATTTCATTGTGCCTCCCAAAGCATCAACATATTAATTTCCTTCCCTCATTTTTCTACCACCCCTCAATGAGTACATATCTCTGTCACAAATATCAACACCTAAATCCATTCGACTTTCTTCGATGGATCATCACCCAAATCTTGTTTGGAGTAGTACAAGCATCAATATGAAACAATAGCTTGAGGACATTGACATGCAAATAAAACCGTAGAAATCATCCATGCAGTTGAGATATCTTAATTTATTGATTGTTGATGTTGGTTCAACCTCTACAGTGATTATTATTCGGCACAAATATCTACTTCTGAGAAGATGTGTACTATTTAGCTTCCACTCGAAATAATTGTGTGGCATGAAAAGAATTGTCAGAATAAATTCCATTCTTACTAACTGCATATTTCTTCTGAAGCTGCGGATAAGTTTCTGTGTGCCTTTCTCCCAGCAACCTGTGGGACATGATACCATGTGAATTTTTGGTGAAACTTGCATAGATAACCTAGCTAGAGAAATTCACACAAAGATGGAAAAAGAAATAGAGAGAGAGAAGCAAGAAAAAGAGAAAGAATAAATGAATTGTATTAACTAAATGGTAGAATGAGTAATAAATACATGAAATATCCTACATGGATAAGTAAATGCACCATAGAAGTGATCTAGAGAGATATGGACACTCACTGATAGAAAATGGAGTTATCTGCCACCTAGTCTTAGTTAACTATCCATGTAATCATCCGTTAAATGAGTCATAGGTGTGGAGGTGAGAGAAACACATGAAATCACAAGATATGCGCCTCTTGGCCACATGCATGTGATATGCAATATTGGTGAGAAAAATAAGGTGAACATGCAACTGCTAGTGGTGAAACCGTCCTTGACATGCATTAGCTTCCTCCACTAGTCTAAATGAGTCAAAATTGAAGAGGGAAAGCACCCTATTTGATAGGAGCCACCCTATTTTGTAGGGAATATTCTCATATCTGGATACCACCCTCAACATTAGACTAGCAAACTTAGGAAAAACATTACTAGGTGAGTGTGTAATATATCCAACAAAAAATTCGTTGGGGCTAAAAATATTTGATAAAACTTGTCATTAAGTTTGATACTATAGAGAAATCATTAAGTAAATGACAAATACTTAATAATTACAATTAGTAGTGAATTATAAATGTTAATGTTAACCTATCAAACACAATTTGAACTTATTCTAATGAATACATGACTATGATCATACTTAGCAATTTCTTATACTCATTAATATTATCACTACTAAATTTGAATGTTTTTGCGACGAAGTTTCGTCGGAATAGAGTCGTTTTTGCGACCAAGATGATTTTTTTTGTTTCGTCGGAATTGATTCGTCGATCTAGCGACCAGGAAAAGAAGCCTATACATAATAGGGAAAAGTTACCATTCGTCGGTCCATCCACCAAGATTATTTGGTCTAGCGACCCACTTTAGTCGCAAGCCTTGCTAACATCTCTAAGGAAAACATAGCCTTGGTCACTCTAGCGACCATAATTAGTTAGTCTAGAAACTAATCTTAGTCGGTATAAAGACTAATATTAGTCGTAAGAGCGACCAAGACAACCCTGGTAAACTTAGTCAAGTGACCAAATGGCTATACAAGCGACGAACCTGTGCATCGCTAGAGCGACTAATGTTGGGGTTTTTAAAAACAAAAAATATGCAATTCACATAGGAAGAAGCCCAGAATAGAAGGCTAAAGAAGCATACTTTCTGTTAGCGATCAAAAATCACTTGCTAATATTTCCCAAATCACATGATAAGAGGACCATTAGGTAGAAGAGTTATTCTTAAATATTAAAGTTTTAGAGGTTTTGAGAAAGGCTCAAATTCACATAAATTCAATAAAATGAGGATTTCACCTCTAAAAATAGGCCAAAGGTTAATTTTATCTTTTGGCGGCTAAATGTGAAATTTACAGTGTAATGAGCCACCAAAAAGCTCTAACTTTCAATGGTTAAAAGGAAAAATACATGACCAGTAAGCCACCAAAATCTTTGAAGAGTCTAGATCGGTCTTCTTTCTGCCCATATTGCGTTTTTCCGTTTCCAGAATATGTGGGAATGATCTCAAATTAAAGACAATAATTATCATAAGATAGATCATCTTCTTCATAAAGTTTTGAAGGCATATGGTAAGGGAATGAAGCCAAATGGCATGTTTATTCATGACAGAAATCGCTCAACCATCAAAGATATATTTCGAAATCTGTGATTTTCACCAACAAGCTGCCAAATAATTGTCCAGGTTGTCAAATTCAAATTATGATGATAAGATTGGATAATTTATGCTAAAATATCAAATTGATTATGTTTATTTTTGGTATTTTAGATCCATTAAATTAGGATCTTGAAACCTTGAAGTAAAGGCTATAAAAGCTTAAGAATTCTAAGACACCAAAGGGGGGGAAAACAGTTTGAGGACTATGGTTCTATTCTTGAAGACTTGTACATTTCATCCTTTGGATATGTCCATGAATATATCTTGACATCAAGCTTCTTTCACTTTGTTTGTTCAGTTTTCATATCCTTTCTTTCCAAGTTTATGTATACTCAATGACAGAAGGCTATCATCCCATATCTTCATTGGTATATTAGACTTATATACATTGCTTCTTATGTTTTTCTTAGTGCCAGATAGCTATCATCCTATCAATGCACTCATAAGCTTAAGCTGCAAGTATTTACTTATTATGTTTGGCCATCTACTATATACAAATCTTATATATGTTTCTGCTGGTATGAATAAGTATCTTACATATCATTACTGGCCATTCACATATGCCTTTGTGTAGGTATTTCTTGCTAGCATAATGAGTCTTCTCCATGTTTTCACACATTGATTAAAACCTTCTGAGTAGCATAGATGAAAGCCTTGGTCTTTCAAGTGACCCATGTATTTCTAAATGGATGTGAGTTTATAATGTCATCCGATTTGATCCTTTTTCCTCCACATTTTATTGATCTATTTAAGTTACCAAGCTTACAATCTTCTACAGTCAGGGAGTGATTTCTTAGAGAGATAACACTTTCATTATGTACGTGGGAGCTAGCACTAGAGTCAACCCCCTAATGGTCAATACTAGTGATCCAATTTACCTTGTCATTTCTAGATGTAAGCACCATTGTGATGAGTCTCAATCCATGCTAGGGGATTTAATATCGAGCCTCAAATTGTGGAAGGAGAATCTAGAGCATTGGGTGGAGGAGATTTCACAGCATCATACCTCCCTTACGGAGTAGTTGGGCACTATTAAATCAAAGAAATTCTTGTTAGATGTGGAAAATCAATGCCTATGAGAAAAATCCAGGGAACAAGAAGTTGGAATTTAGAAGCTACAATGACATGTAAAGAAGATAATCAGCCTTCCCGAGCCTGATATAGGCCCTAGGAGGTTGATAGTCACATCCAACATATGACCAATTTTAATACATATCTCATTGAGATGGAAATAACAATTGAAGGCATAACTATGTACAATGATCATATTAATAAGAAACACAAAAATCCTATGAAATGTATTAACTTAAAATATGTGCATTTGGTAGTTATACAAATAATCTATCCGGAGTCAATTTTAATATTTCACAATTTTCAGATACAATTAGGCTAAAAAACAATTCTGAACTATGATTACTACTTACCAATATCCCCATAACATTTTTTCATGCAAGGAAAATAATTTTATTTCATGATAAATCAATGTTGAACCTAGATTATTGAAAGAGTTAATAACATACTTATTTTACCAATTTCAACAACCATTTTCTAAATTTCATCAAAGCAAATATCAGTATAGTGAATAGAGCCAAAATATATTGGTGTCCACTTTTCCAAAAAATCACGGTCTGTTACATGTTTTCCTTCATGGTTCACTAGGTTCAACAACCCACCAATGGCAACTTTACCTATTGAGGGACCATCTTTCACCTGTGTACATAGATTCTTTATTTATGAAAACAATAAAGGGTGAAAATATCTTAGATTTCACATAGACCATGATATGACGAAAACTACATACAATGAAATAATGAAACACTCTTTCATGTAAACTCGTCTAAAAGATATTCAATGAATGATTCAAGGAAATGTATGTGACAACAAGATATTCACTTAAGTGTGCAAATGCCACATATGTTTGTGTTTGTATACAATGTCTAGAGGATGATGCTTTCAATCTCAAGAATAATGCAAGTATTCAAATTATTAAGATCAATCAATGACTAAATTTTAATGATAGACACAATTGCCTAATAGAGCATAATAATTTTCTTTGAAGTATCTATGAATTTGATCAAACTAATTTCAAGACATCAATATTTCGAAGCCATAAAACATTTCATCTATGTCATCCAATAATCCAATAGTATCCTTCTCAGTTCATTACATATCAGAAGTTGGGACTATCTATTTGACTTCAATTCAATATGTATCAGTCCTAATTGTTCTAAATATGCAAATGCAAATGATATGTAACCCATCCAAATGCACACAAGTTAATATTTTTAATGTTGCTTATGTATGTAGATTGTATGTTATGTTGCCCATGAATTATCTTTGTCAAAAAAAAATTAAATGTGGCTGGGAATGACTATGTTCACACAGTCATAATTGAAGGTTTTACTATGATTTTGGGTGGAGAGTTTGGGAGGAGGTTTAGGTAGAGTGACTATGAGGTATGTGAGTTTGTTTTTAGGGGTGTGTCAAAGTGGAATAGGGTCTTAAATTAAGACTTCAGGAGAGTCAACAGTAATGGTTTTTGTAGGTAGCCATGGGTCTTAAATAGGTCAACGTTAGATAGGTTGGGGCTGCAAAATTAGCTTAGGACAGTCAAATGGTAGACAGTCTTGAGGATGGACATGAGTTTTTAGGATAGTAGGAGAGAGGCATAGAGATCTTGCGTTAGGTGTCTAATAGTTTAGAGTGGTGGCTAGGTTAGGGTAGGTTGCTAATGAATATGGAAAATAAACTTCACAAAGAGTGTTTTCCAAAGGAAATTCCTTGAAACACTTTTAATATTTACCATTCCAATAAAGTTGTGTTCAAACCAAGCATGTGTATTATTAATGTCAACACCACCTAAGTAGCAATTCTTGATCTTCTCAAAATTCTGACATATAAGAAACTTATTATTAACTAGACCTAAGTAATGCCTCCCTTTAAATGAATATTATAAATAACTACAAAAAATTTTGATCCCCATTTTACTAAATGTATGGCACGTTTCTTTCCTTTGGGGAGATTGTTAAGGTGCAATGGATATTTTCTTTACAAATGAATGATTATGGATTTACTGGAAATAATTTTCTTGATCCTTTTTTATGTTAGGATACCTGACTTCTGAGTTTTTCTTTTTATGAATGAAAGTACCCAATAATAGGGAAATGTAAGAATACCAAGATATGATAATTTTATCAATGTTCACTAATGACCTCAAAGGTAGGTCAATGGGACTCAAAAGTACAATTGAGTAGTGACCCATTGTGGGATCATAGTAGCATCTCCTAGAAGCTGAATTATAAAACAAAATAAGTTAAGCTACTGAAAAAAGAGAAATGAAAAAATGGAAATTTCATATGTAACATGAAAAAGGGATGTTCATCCTCATTAGAAGATGAAGCCCTTGATGTCACTACAAAAATAGTACTAAAAGTAGAGAAGGGAGAAGATGATTTCCCCAGTGAGTCACCAATCGCATATTAGTCAATTCATTGCATGACAATGTCTTTAGGGGAGAGTCCATTTTTGAGAGGACTTGACTATGTAACCATGGGTGAAATTAAGAATACTAGCGATTGAAGGTTGGTTTCATGAAGGGGGTTTGTAGTGGAAAATGAATTGTGATAAGAAAGATATCTCCTCAAAATCCTAGTTGGGGTAGGTATGCTAGATGGAGGTTGAATAAAAGTTCATTGCCCATCCAATATAGTATTTGGTGTGATCTAGGTCTATTCCTACCACTCATTTCCACCAACTATTTTGATTGAGAGAAGAAAGGAAGTGATTAGCTTAACATGATCCATCCTTAAAGGTCCATGTAAGATCTATCCCCTGTATCCCAACATTTTCTTGATAAAATGCGTTAGGATTATCTAGTATGGATACCAAAAGAAGGTAGAGAGAGAACCGCAAGAGTGTCAGTATTAGAGGACATAAATGAAGTGTTGACACAAAGGGTGGATATCTTATATACACAAACAAAAGGAAAATAGGTCTTTTGTTTTAACATAATGGAGAAGGGACCACAAGTGTTGAACATGACACACCCACCACTCAGAAAAACAAAGTGGAATAATTTTCACACTCAAAGATTGAAATTGTATATACCCAATTCATGGATGCAAAGATGAATCATCCTCAAAATATAACATAGACAGTGACAATAACACCAAAAGTAGACATAGATAGTGAAATAATAAGAAAACAATATCACCTTGGAGAGAATTGGTTAAAAAAAGAACACATTCATCAAAGGACAAGGGGTTCTAGTATTAAAAAGGGCATTCCTTCCACTTACAGGGCATGTGGAATGGAATAGGAACCTTGGTATTGGATTGTTTTTAAATATCCTATACAATTTCAAGGTATACTTATATGGAAATTAGTATCTAAATCTAGTTAGAAGGAACATGATCCAAGTTATTGGCTTTAGTCAGTTAATGCCCTAGATGAAAAATACAGAGTAATTTTGGAGAAAACCAAACATAGTTACAATGGTATGTTGTTCTAGACATTGCAATAAATCAAATGATATATTAATCTCCCCAAAACTTCCAAGAATGGGTGACTGTGTTAGAGTGAATCTATATCTAGCATTAAAATGGTGGGACTATCTTTGTAATAGTTATGTCAGTCCTAAATTGAGTGCCAAGTTAGTAGCTTTAGGGAGCTATAGAGATTAGGTCTAGATGTCTTTCATTAGGCCACTAAGAGTCTAGGATTGCTAGGCTTAGGATGTAGGCTAGGTTTAGGGTAGGCCGAGGTATGTAGGGGTGGCCTAGGTTAGGTTAGGAGGTTTGAACCTCCTAGGAGGAGAAAGAAGAATATGAAGAGGATAATGAACCTCAGGGTCACTGCATTCAGTGTGTACTACATTGATTTAGGCTAGAAACAGTGTTGGCTAGAGAGACATACCTTGGGGATTGTTCCCATCGTCATCCATCCTTAACACTCATGGAGTCAACATAACTTTGTCTTTTTAAATTCGAATTTCCTAAAAAAAATCATTGATCTCCACATTCATTACGAAATATCATGATAGTTATAAATCAACCAAAAATCACCTTAAACCAGTCCTTAACAAGATCCATACCTTTGAGTGATGGGGTGCCTCCAATGTTGCTCCTCTCCATCCTACGATTTATCACATGACTTAATTATATTTCAGAATAGTAATTAAATACATAACAACCTCTACAAATTAATTACTAAAGACGAATACCTGAATGAGTTTATCTTCGTTTCGAGAATAAATTATTCTCTACTGAATAGGACCAACCACATGAAGGTGGAAGCTCTTTTGGCCCCTCCCCCCTTCTCACATCACTCTCATTTCCCCATACCCAATCTATATAGATTTTACAACTATAATTAGAAATGACAATAACATTAAATGTAAGCAAAAAACATTCATCACCATGTGATAAAACAAAAAACATGAAAGCAAATAACATTCACGACATGTAGGAAAACAAAATACATTACATTGGACCAGAAATATATTGGATTTATATTAATAATAAAATGTCTAATCATTTGTTTTTATTCTTCTTCTTCTTCTTGGTCTCCATGAAAGAAAAAATTAAGTCATCATCATAATTTAACTGATCCCCCACAGTTATTGGGCCTTCTTGAAGTGTTTCATCATCAGTACTCAACACCTCACGCCATGATGAACTTCTAGTATTTCGGCGTGGAAGTTGAGGATGTGCATGGGCATCCACTGCTGCAACAACAAAAAAATTCAACTGATATTGTTATTCACTGTTCCTAGGGCAATTTAATTAATACAGATTTAATTACAATGTTTTATACCTGGATTAGTCGGTGCATTAGAAACAATAGTTGGTGGCCGCATTGTTGTTTCTATGCTTGTTGATCTCCACTCTCGATCAACATCTACACGCTTTGCCATATGAAACAATATAAGTATTTAGTACAGAATATACCCTAAATATTAATACTCATTGAAAAATGGAAAAACATTAAAAATGCGAGCATACCACTATGTAATGGTCCTTTGGCAACAACGCTTGAATCAATATGGGGGTCGGGATGTGGTTCATCGGGTACATTAGGAGCATTGGTATAATTGTTACTCTCCTGCGAATGTGGAAAAGACACACATTATTTTACATTTTAAATGAATAAAAAATATATTTTACATTACAAGTAATCAATGAGTAAAAACTAATCGACAAGTTTTTAATTTCATTTTATTTACCATGTCCTCCAGAGAGACACGTGGTGATTTCCTCAAGCTTCTTCGTCATGTCACCACGCCATCAAAAACCTGCATGAACCCGACCTTTATATCTTCTTCTGTGGCTTCATCGTTGAACAAATCCCCCTGCATTGAGCAATATCAAAATCATTAGTCACTAGCTGCAATGAATTACATATTTTGTGACGATGATAAAAAAAAAGTAAAATGTTTAGGCACTTACAACCCGTGCCTTCAATATCCCATAACCACCTTGGCCCAATTTATGTTGGCCATGTTTGTCTTGTCTTGCTTTTGTTTCCTTGGAAGTGTCTTGGAGTCTACGCAATATTTTGAAATATGTTAGATATTGATTGTTTTCCTCGTAAAGTAAACAAAATACTATCATAGTAAATTGAAAACACCTCTTACCTTCTAGGGCGAGGTGGTTTCTTCTCTTGTGCTTTCATCGCTAATTCTCTTGCATCGAGAATAATTGATTTCCACTCCCTCTCGGGGACAACCAAAGGGCGTTCGCAATTGGGGTCCTGTACTAATTTATTCCTATATGCCTCTCTAACATGTTTCAAATGCTTGCCAGTACTTTTTAGGACTTCCGGCTTATTGAACGAGTCACCAAACTCGCCAATCAACCTGGAGATAAGAAGGCTTTTCAGTTTGAAATTTTGTCGATTCCATCGTAGTCGAATGGTTGGCCCAAAAAGTTCTAATGCATAGTCATGAAAACTATTGTAGAACACATTGTTTCTTGTAAAACATTGTCATCATTAGTAATTTAAAGCTCACTGATATGTGATTGTTTAAACAATTATATAACATGAATCTTGATAAAGACATATATTAAATACCTGGTAGTTGTACTATTTTTAGAGGAACCATGTCATGGTCGACCAAAAATGATACCATGGTTGTTCCTATGCTTTGGATATGTGTAGCACCAGGGTAAAAATCAACGAAAGAGTGATTAGTTCCATGATCATGTACACCACCTGCACAATCTAGCATGTGCTGTGGGGGCATGGCATCACCCCTAGAAGGTATAGAATTGGTCTCGGGCGACACACTTGGGTGGAAAATAGCCTCGTGGCTATGTGGCCATGTGGGTTTGTTGTTGTAGTCCTGCTGCTGCTGCTACCAGGACCTTCCCCTTCCCCTCTCATCAATCTCACAAAATTATACGATGAGAAATATGTGTTAATTGCATATATCAAATTACAAAATTTAAAACCAAAAATTGATATTGTCAGATGACATGACTTACCCCATAATTTTCTATATTAATGCGTAATTCATCTATCCTTAGGAAATCCTCATCTGTTTCCAACCTAGCAATGACCAAATCCTGGAATTCCCTATTGGCCTTTCTTAGGGACAATTCTATTGTCTGCAAGGGGTCTCTAGAATCAAATATCTCTTCATCGCTTATATATTCATCGTTCTCGATCGATGTGGTGCTAGGAACAAGGCCTTTGCCCCGATCAACACCTTTTCCATGCTCAGGGCCTTTGCCCCGATCACCACTCTGGCAGAATTTCAAGAAGAATGTTAGTACATGCAAGAAATATTGAAAAAAAATATATATGAAATAATGGAATATTGGAAAATATTATCAAATGAAACATTCACACATACAAATTAGCAAATATTTGGAAATGAAACATCGAGAAAAAAATAGCAAATGGAACATTCAGAAATAAAATAAAATTTTGTCACAAATGAAACATTCACAAATTAAGTAATCCCTTTTTAAGTTTGGGTATAATGGGTTTTGTACCATAGAAAAAGAAGATGTTCCTGGGTCAACTCAATTCAGATTGTAATCGACCAACAACTCTGCCATTATTATTTTCACCGCACATACAAATATCCTATTACCTTCACGCTCCTCAAAAATGCAATTGGGTTCCTTTCTTTTCGTCCCAGGTCTTGTACTGTTTATAAGACCTGCAATATTCCCCGATGCCTTTGGCCTTCCATAAATATACATAGTCGCTCCTTTATTTTTATTATTGTCTTTTAGTGGTATATAATTTGCGACGAGTGTGTATCTCCGCATACTAGGCATATATTGGACCAGCCTCAACCATACTCCATAAGTGTAACATGGTCCAACATACTCAAACAATTCAACCAATCCACCATATTTTACCTTTATGTCATCCATGGAGAATAAACCAAGGCCATGGATGGATGACGGAGAAATGCGATACATCCTCTCATTAACACAGAAGTCGATTTCCAACTATGGCAGTTCCTTGGGTACCCACTATTTCAGTAGATGTTTCTAGCTCAAGGGAACCTTGATGTCACCTATGCTCTCATCGTCATAAGAGGATGATCCTCCTTCAACAAGAAAAAATTTCATGCACCTACCAAACTTTCTTCTGACTTTTTCACCTCTAGTTGATTTCACCTTGTTACATGTGTTGGATATGTTTTCCCTTGTCCCTCTCAAAATTTCATTTCTCGAGCTGGATGATAGGTCTAATAGATACATGTTTGGTTGTACCTACACTCCATCAAGGGAGAAGGAAATGTTAGGACAAAGATATTCATATTATAGTATAACTAAAGATAAACATTGAAAATATAACTTGACATGTAAGACTTTTGCATCTAGGGTTGGAGCCCAACCTCTAATAAAACACAAAGTATTTCTTCACTTAGTATTTTGGGTAGGTGTTGGGCCAAGAGAAAAAAATATATTAAATGTTGCAGAAAAGAATCATGTTGGGTGGGAATTGAGCGAAAAGAATTAAATGAATGCTTCCAAGATTTGTTGGGGTGGAAGGAAGATCTCAAAATAACCCAACTCTATACATCAAATGAATCTGTGTGGGAGGGTAGTCTCTAATGAACTAGATCAATGTTGATGTTGAAGATGATTGTTTTGGGTGGGCATTGAGATAAAGAGAACCAAAAATACTACCAATAGGTAGAGGAGTAGACCTCAAGTAACCCGAGCTATATAAATTGAGTTTTTTCATAAGTATAAAGTTTCATTATCCAATATTATGTGTGCTAGAAAAGTGTAGGTAAATATTTGGATGATTCATTGTTGTGGAAACTACTCATGGAGAGAATGACACCATGTCTAAAATTGCATATGTGCAATTTTATCTTGTTTGATCTCTAACAACTACATCAGAAGAGAAATCTATAAAACATATATACATATATATCATGAGTTATGCAGTTGTTGAGTTAGATTGCTAGAATAGGCTCTTGGATTAGGAAGAACAAAACCAAACCAATGCCTAGAGTTAGGTGTCCAAAGTAGATAGATTTGTGTGCATAGGACATGCATTAGTTGCAATGTGCTCAACATAGTACCAATTGCAATTGTATTCTTTCCCATGATTGAGAAGTTCACAAATGATATAAAAAAGTGGTAATTATATCTTGTCAAATGCCAAAGTGGTAATTTCATATAACATAGGGATTATAAAATTATAATCTAGGAAGGATTTCTTATGTACAAAATTTGGTTGTTGTTGCCTTACCATAGAGATATGTGAGTTGAGAGAGAAATTCCATGGATAAGAGCCATGAGAATGGAGCTCATGAAAAATGGTGTGTAAAAGTAAAACAATCAATTAGAGTGAGGGTGTAGGAAAAGTGTGTTGATCCAACTACATGAGTTGACTTGAATAAATCCATGTGAAAATTCTACATAATGAACCTCCTTTATTGTTGGTTTATCAATAAATGTGCAACCAAATCATTGTATCAACATGAAACTATATCAGTTCGTGAAGTGTAATTTTTCTAGGGAATAGGTGTCAACAACATGGCTCCGCTCTCATTTTCCCTTTGTATTAACCCCTCCAACCCCCTATCCCTTCGGATACTCCTTGTACCACCATATATTTTCATGAAAGGGCCCATGATATTCCTCTATGCTACTTACCTTTGAGAGATCCTTCCACCATTCTCTAGTTTCAAGGCCCTCAGATCAACCACCTCCAAGTATGACTACCTCTCCTTGGTTATTTGGGAAGTGGCCCTTAGCTCTTACCCCAACACCACTAACTCCCTCACTCGCTCTAATTCCACTTTTGGTCCCATGAACAAGTCGTGCAATGAGTGAAAAATCACTCTAATTCCGCTAGCTCTTAGTCGCTCTAATTCCATTTGGGGGTTCATTTTTCAAGGCGTAGGTTTGGATTGAGGCAGGTTGTCCAACCCCAAGTGAATAAAGGTTATGGGTCACTTTCTCTTATAGAGAGACTATTTTTGTAGCACCATTTTCGAGACATTGTGGGTTTCCTTCATACCTTCAAAAATCATGGGGTCAACAACATACAAGTCAAAATTTCCCATAATGCAGGTCGAAATTTCCATAACACAGATTCAAAATTGCCATAATGTAGGTCGAAATTTCCATAATCCAGACAAAAAATTTAGATATCCCAATATCCAGAAACATTGCTTAGAAATGAGGGTTGCATACCATGGTTTTTTCCAGAGAATTCTGTGGAATCTCCATAAGAGAAATTTAGCCCGTGTACCCTCCTTCTCCGTGTGCCTCTCCCTCCTTCTCTGTGCTCCTCTCCCTCCTCCGTGCGCCTCTCTCTCCTTCTCCCATGCTCCTCTCCCTCCTTCTCCCCTACTACCCTCCACTCTACGTGTGTGCATGCCTCCTTCTCCCCTACTACCCTCTACTCTGTGTGCGTGCATGCATATATTCGCGCCAGTTCAAAAATATGAGCGTGATAATCATGTAGTGATAGTGTAGTTTGATTTTGGTTTGTTTTTTTTTTATGTTGTTTTGTTTTGGTTTTTATTTTTATTTTTTGTTTTTATATTATTTATATATAATATAATTTATATATTATAGTTTCATCATAGTTACTTTTTGTGTACCCTTCATGGAGAAGGTTTACAATAATGAAATATGGCTGTGCCTTTGTTAAAGGTAAATCTACCTACTCTAATGCAAGTCCATTATGAGTATCTTGAGCTCACCAATAGAAATAAGGATATATCACCATCTTCCTTTCCCTAGGGATCATATGCATAACAAAAAGTCAAAGAAAAAAACATAAGAGAAATACCTTTACACTAACATTTATCCTTCACCTTGTGAGAAAATTGGTTAATTCCAAATCTAGAGTCAAGATCAAACTTGCACACACATCAAACAAATAAAAGCTTTCTCATTCCACTTTAAACTTCTAGATAAACAAGGTAAATTGAAATGCACATGAAACTCTAAATAAATCTTTAGGTAGATCAAGCTCCTACCAATTCTAATATTTATGCATGGAAATACATTATCAAGTACACAAGAATTGGGGCAAAAGGGGGAAAGGGGGGAAGAATATAGATCTATATTATAATATTGACAAGGTGATAACAAGTGTACAAATTACATTCTATAAATTGTGAACATATGATATGATGTCAAACACTTAGGAGAATTAATCGATCAGGTGTCATTCATGTATACCCACTGTCACATGTGATGGAACCTACCACTGATGATGCCCCAAGTTACTGCAAATGTCTCTAAATCCACTTCCCAAAATAATGAGTTGAATTTTATAGGAAGATATTCTCTAAAAGGAAGCAATTGAGGTATCTATCATCAATTGGTGTGAAATAATATTAGGAACATGAATTGAGGTCTTGGACAATAACTTTGAGAGAAAAAACCACTAAGTACAACTTGGCACTGGGAAGGTTTATATGGATGGTAAAGATATTTGAGAAATGTCCAATGCAAGCTAAAAACTTCCCTTTAACATGTGCATGACCTAATGATGACTTGGGAAACAATCGACACCAAAAGGGACCAATTATGTACACCAATAATTCAAGAGACATTGAAGGGTGTTCCATAAAGACTAGAAGAATAACCAATCATAGAAGTGAAAACTCAAAATCATGGTGTTATCTCCTAAAATAAACTTGTCATTTTATTTGATATTTAGGTGATAGCATAGTCATGAATAAGTGTCATTTTTAATTTTTTGTGGTTTATGGTCTACAAGCAAAGGGAATAAGTGAGAAATTCCAAAATAAATCAATTTGTTGTTTATTGCTTTCAAAAATCAAAGAAAAGTATTTTCGGCGGCTAACCATTGTTTTGAAGTTGAGAAGGAGCCACTGAAAATTCAAGCTTCTAGTGGCAAATGCGAATTTTGGAAAAAAGAAGGAGCCACCGAAAATTCAATCTTTTAGCGGAAAATGCGACTTTTGGAAACATGAAGGAGCCACCGAAAGTGCAAAAGAGGTTTTGGGCACCGCCTCTTAAGGAGTTCGAAAGAGAAAAGGAAGTACACATGTTATAAAGGGAGGATGGCCATTTTTATGGGATATTGGCATGCTTACATGACCTTATCACCAGTTATGGAATAATCATTCCGAATTTAGTTTTACAGCCTATGTGAAGGTGTGATGTCCTATCAGTCCTGAGGGTTATCCAATCATTATTAAATTTCATCTGCTCATTGCCGGATCTTGTCTACATCAGCATTATGGTCATCATTCAAATTCAAATTCAATGACTTCTGAATGCCTATAAACAACGTTTTTGCTCCACCAGTTGATCATACAGAGTTTATTCTTCATCGCCAACAGGTTCTTTCGATTGGTAATATCTTTGTTTCAGGTTTATACAAGTTATCTTGTGTTTTTAAGATGGGTAAGAAATGAGGTGGTCCACCTCTTAGGAAGGAGTTAGACATCATTCAATATTTACAATCTCATCCATAGATTCATCAGTATTTCTTAGATGCAAGCTGTCTCACTTATGTGGAAAAGCTACAAGAGGATTACCACCAGGGTATCACAGAAGCCTTTGCAAAGTATTACGATGGAAACAAAGCCATAGTTGGCCCTTTAGAGATACAAGTTGATGAAGCAGCCATAGTGATCCGTATTATTTTCGGCACGAAATGAGAGCGGAGATATAACACAGAAATATTTAGAGATATTGCAAGAGAGACAACAATATAACAGAGATATAGTGGAAATATAACAAGAGTCAAAGATATACAGTAATACACGATTTCTATTAATGAAATAAATGTACAGAGACTGTAAAATACAGAGTGAAAGACTCGCTAGAATGGTGGTAGCTTATCTCTGAGAAGAGATGTGATGGCTACTCGCATTTGCAAGAAGATGATTACAATGAGGCTCGGAAGGCATTTTTACAATAAACGGGAATGCCAAAATTCCTAGACATCCAAAAACCTATCCCTAGGAGATGAAGCGCCAAAAGTCATGTGAGCCCCGTTTGGGTAAGTGAGTACATCAACTTCCCGGGGTCGTAACTTTTGCATACAATCTCCGTTTAGGGCATACGATAGCTTGTTGGAAAGATCTATCTGAGGCCTACAATGCTCGACACAAAATATCATCCTATATGTTATTTTGCGAGAGAAACATACCCAAAAAAACATCGTTTAGGGCCTCAAAATGGCCCCGAAAGTTTAGGACCTGAAAAAAACTGCTAAAAATAGTAAATTGTCAAAATTGCCAAAAACATGTTTTGGGCTAGTTGGAGAAGGTGGGTGGCCACTGATATCCACCTGG
>CBVK0100413034.1:0-20175 GCA_900067695.1 Picea abies | reverse complement strand
TATGTATGTATATCATTATGGATAAGTGCTAATTGTTATGGATAGACTATATGATAATCTTTAGTCTTTAGTTTATTATGCATTGCAATTTTTGGATAGCATGACTTAACACACACACATGGTAGATATTCTAAGGGCTATGGTAGACCTAGTCTCAATTGTATTAATTGCAAATAAGTATATGATTCCAAATCCAATAGCGACAAGCAAATAAAGATATGTTTTGATCAAATGTTGAAGAGTCGAGGAGTTTTAATGTCCCCTATTTTTTTTTTTTTGGGGGGGGGGGATTTGGGGTACATTACATATGGCATCATATCTTAAGGTTACAACACTTGGACCTCAGGGCAAGGCCAAATTATGTTAATTTTTTATTTTATGTTAAAGAAAAGATAACAAATATGTTACTGTTACAAATAGAAAAATTGTTGGTATGTTGTGATAATGTCAACACATAATGAAGAAGCGATGAGACCTGAAGAGAATCCTAATCAAAGACTTCCTAAAGAACCTTGGCATAACAATGAAGGAAGTTTAACCACCGAGGTTTTGGAAACAATGAAGAACCTCATCATGGAATTACAAGTGTTTAAAGAAGACAATGAAACACTGAAAAAGACACAAGAAGACCAGTTAGAAATAAATGAAATGATGTTGTGTGGTATAGTAACAAAAAAGAGCCCAAGGGATAATGAAAAAGAGGAAGAAGTCAGCGAAAGTTCCTCTAAAAATTCTGGTTATGAAATAGGAAACAAGAACAGTTCTTTTGAAGACACACATATGGCAGGAAACAAAACAACTACATGAAGAAAAATAAAACAAGTAGATCACTTGGAAGGTGAATTCAAGAAAATAAAACCATCCACATTTGACAAAGAATGAAGGATGGGTAAAGAGGTTGAAGCATGGCTACTATATATAAAGAAATACTTTCAGATTTACAATTATTCTAGTAATATGAAAGTGAGAATGACCATTTAGAACTTAAAGGAAAAAGCAAGTATCTGGTGGCAAGACCTGAAATTGGCTAAGGGATTGAAAGAGAAACAGATGGAAGGGTTAGATTTTAAGAAATATTTTAAGAAGCAATATTTGTGAGAAAGATATTATGAAAGAAATACTGAGCAATTCTACGAGCTAAGATTCAGACAAATGACCATGGACAATTTGATAAATAAATTTCTTGAACTATTGAGATTTGTACCATACATCAAGGAAGACAAAGTAAATATACAACGATTCTTAAGTTGCCTACCACGATCATACAAAGACAGACTTGAAGTTGACAACCCCAAGACTTTAAACTAAGTGTTTAGAAAGGCTCGGATATGTTATGATCCGTACAAACAAAGGTTTGAAATTCCCAAGGCATGGAAGGAAACGAAACAGGACATAATGAATCAACGAAAGAAAGGATTCCAACGAGCCCCTTTCCGAAATATGGCAAAGAGTTTCCAAAAGAAGGACTATCATTCCAACACCCAGATTTCTCAAGGGGGAGTTAGACCAGTTAATCTGGGAGTCAAGAAAGTTGGGAAGAGCATGAGAGAACCATTAAAGTGTTGGGAGTGTGGAGAACCTCATTTGAGCAAAAACCATCCATGCTTAACTTCCACAACAAGAACTATAGTCCATAACTTGCAAGAAGCTTCGATAGTAGGAGACATGGGCATAAGCATGCACATAATTAAAGCAGTTGTGGATGGGAGGCAAGCTGATCATCAATCCACTATCGTCCAGGTTGAAGGTAAAATTCATGATAACCACATTTCTATATAAATTGACCCACTAGTCTGAGTTACTAACAATGAATCCAATACCCACAATGCATCCATGAAATTTATCACCATCAACTAACTCCTTTAGCTAAGATTGAATTCCTCAAAGCTAAAGAATTACTAACAATCGTCCAATAACAAAGAAGAAGAAAATTTAACAATCATTATTCTCAATCTACTATTCACTATTTGCTATTAGACTTTTCTCATGAGAGAAGTCTAATTTTATAGATTGAAGAGGACAAGGGTGAGGAGGTTAGGATGATAGGTTAGGATCCCCCAAGATCAGGAGTACAGGTGAGATAGAAACCTATCAAAGAACATCACATCTTGAAGCTTCTCTTCTAGAATCTTCTCGAATTTCATTGTTTTCTCTCGTTTTAAAACCCCATCCTCAAGAGTGAGCTGATGAAGTTACTAATACAAGGTTTATGACCACTATAAGGCACGCCAAATATTGATTCATTATAACAAATCTAGACACTGTACTGTGGGCTAGAAAATGTACTGTGGGCTAGAAAATGACTTGAGTTGATACATGTGCAAATTCTCCAATTCTTCTAAGTAGGCTAAATGATCCCAATTAAATACATTATTTGGATAGAGAAAAAGTCAATAACAATGTTTTCTCAATGCTTTTACATTGAATGAAAGAGAAAAACTTTCACTATTTCATCAAACCTCAATTGTCTCCATGCAAAATTGGGAGCAATGATGTATGTCTAGCTAATACGATTATGAGAATAATAATAATGAGATTAATGAAATTACATTAAGTGATGAGAAGCAAAGTTATGACACAAGAACGAACGTGTCCAAATTTATGATGAACATGCATGAGTGAAACCATGAATTTCACACTTAAGATGAAATATAATAATAATTAAGAAGTACCTTAATCTTATAACATTTTTTATTTTATTTTCAACCATATATTGGACAAGAAAACAAAAATAATTTTGCACCATGTTTTAAATTTCATACATGGTAGAGGATCAATTCGAGGTGTTCAACACAATTCTAAATTCACTTTTAGTATGAAAAAATTATGATCCACATTAAAGTGGATAATTAAGCCGAAAGACTTACATTTATTGACAATGGGCACAATTAATGATCTTTTAATTTTATTTAACTTTAAACCCTAATATGATGGCTATGCATTGAAGATGCTGGCATATTTTTAGTCGTCCTCTCAAGGCATTCGTTAACATGTTTACTTTTTAACATTTACCTAATCACATTTAAAAATTACTGTAAGAATGTGTAATTACCACATTCCATTTATCAACATAATGTAGTCAAACTTTTCATATTACCACGTTTCATATTAGTCATTTTGAGTATAATATTGGGGACATGCATTATCAGCCGCGAGTTAACAGCTGTGCTAGTTTAAAACACATTTAAAACTTAATTATGAAATCCAATTCTAAATTCTAAATTCTAAATTGACGTGCGCTTAGCAAAAACTATGTTTCAGATTAAAGTGAATAATTAAAATCACATTTAAAACTTAATTATTATGAGAATAACGGGTTCACATCTCTCGGAATGAAACAAAATCCCCATAAGCCAAATGTTGTTTCAAATATTTCCACGACCCTTCGATTGGTTAAATACCCGGCAATTTCCATAGAATCTGCAACTTCTTTTTCATATTTTATTTTTTCCACCAGCCAGCCCGTGGATGATATGCTTCTATTGCTTGCTCATCACCCTCTGGCCGATCTCGTTGGGTGCCCTTTAATCGTCCTGGAAGAGGAAAATTGGAGCTGCGAAGCAATAGAGTTACAGTAGTAGTAAAGCTCGAGTTGAATCCCAATTATTATTATTTGTTGGCCATGGAGACCGCCGCCTCAATTCCTTCGAACCCTCGCACCTTGGAGGAAGTGTTTAGAGACTACAGAGGCCGCAGAACTGCCATCGTCCGTGCTCTCACCACTGGTAAGAATCTCTTCATTTTTATTTTAAAATTTATCGTTTTCTCTCAAAAGATTGATTAGTTTGAGTAAATTTTGCTTCTCCGCTCGTTGATCGTTCGTACATTTTGTCTGCCTTTCTTTTGCTTTGCAGATGTCGACCGCTTTTACTCACTTTGCGACCCAGGTTAGTGGATTGAATTCTTAGTGTTGTTTTCAGTAGATTAGGGTTTTCTTCGCTATAATTTTTAGACTAGGCGGAGTTTCAGTTTTTTGTGAAACTTTCCATGGTTATGTGAGACTTTTAAAAGATTTGGCTGATCTTTGAGAAATTTAACCTGAGTTACCTAAATGTAGCAGCTATTTCCAGTTTTAACCGAAGTAGTTGCAGCGGCATCCATGGACTTCGCTTTAGCATAAAATTTATTCTTTTTGTAATTCGACCTGCGAAAAATATGATATTTGACCGCATTTGAATCGCCAAAGAGGATTAGGCCGTTTTGCGTTAATCCATTATTAAATTGATATTATCAATTTATTGATCAATTTATTAATCAATTTATTAATAGCCTGATCAATTTATTATGATCTTGCATTGATAGCCTGCTGTTCAGAGGCCGTTTTCCAGCATAGTGATTTTGGAACTCTGATTCCATTGTCAATCGAGTATATTTTAATTAAAAAGTAGCTTGGAAGAGGTCCTTAATCTTATACTGGACAATATTTTGGCAGTCTTAGGTTTTCATCCCTGGCTATTTAAACTGGCTATTTTGTCCCTGGCTATTTTGGCCGTCTTAGGTTTTCATCCCTGACTATTTTGGCAGTCTTAGGTTTTCATCCCTGGCTATTTTGTCCAAAAATATAAGATCTCCTGGAAAAGATTATCATTTAGTAGAACCTTTAGCGTACGGTATCTATGGGTAGCAAATGATTACATTGTCCTTGACCTTAGAGAATGGTCGAATTACCTCTGATTTTACTGTAAAGACTTTAAAGACATCAGTATAATCAATAGAATTATTAAGAGAAGACCTCAGTTTTGTCAACCATATGTAATAATTAATAGGTTTCATGGTTATTTAAACTGTATTGAAATAGAAGAGTAGACTTATGTTTGTATAGTATTCTGTAAAAAAAAAAGGTGATGTTTAACCTATTCATTATGTTTTAGATCTTTGTTAGGACTTTATGTAATATTGAGATCTTTGCTAAAACATCATGATTACTTGCACTTGTTTTCAGGAAAAGACAATTTATGCCTATATGGATATCCCACTGAATCATGGGAGGTTAAGCTGCCTGTTGAGGAACTCCCACCGGAGCTCCCAGAGCCAATTTTAGGTATCAATTTCGCAAGTGGATGATATGCTTCGATTGCTTGCTCATCACCCTCCGGCCGACCTCGTTTCGATTCCTTTTGATAACATTAATTTGTCGATCTTGTTTAGATTCCTATTAATAACATTACTTTGATCTTGGGTTCTTTAATCGTTGCGGAAGAGGAGAATTGGAGCTCCGAAGCAATAAAGTTACAGTAGTAGTAAAACTCGAGTTGAATCCCAATTATTATTATTGTTATTATTATCATAAGTTGGGTGCTTGTTGGCCATGGAGACCGCCGCCTCAAATTCTTCGAACCCGCGCACCTTGGAGGAAGTATTTAGAGACTACAGAGGCCGCAGAACTGCCATCGTCCGTGCTCTCACCACTGGTAAGAAGCTCTTCACTTTTATTTTAAAATTTATCGTTTTCTCTCAAAAGATTGATTAATTTGAGTAAATTTTGCTTCTCCGCTCGCTGATCGTTCGTACATTTTGTCTGCCTTTCTTTTGCTTTGCAGAGGTCGACAGCTTTTACTCACTTTGCGACCCAGGTTAGTGGACTGAATTCTTAGTGTTGTTTTCAGTAGATTAGGGTTTTCTTCGCTATAATTTTTAGACTAGGCGGAGTTTCAGTTTTTTTTTAAACTTTCCATGGTTATGTGAGACTTTTAAAAGATTTGGCTGATCTTTGAGAAATTTAACCTGAGCTTACCTAAATGTAGCAGCTATTTCTATTTTTAACCGAAGTAGTCGCAGCGGCAACCATGGACTTCGCTTTAACATTAAATTTATTATTTTTGTAATTCGACTTGGGCAAGGCCAGAGTCTGTTGACGGCTGCTGCGAAAACTATGATATTTGACCGCATTTGAATCGTCAAAGAGGATTAGGCCGTTTTGCGTTAATCCATTATTAAATTGATATAGTTCTGTATTGATCAATTTATTATGATCTTGCATTGATAGCCTGCTGTTCAGAGGCCGTTTTCCAGCATAGTGATTTTGGAACTTTTTTATTTCAGTGTCAATCGAGTATATTTTAATTAAACAGTAACTTGGAAGAGGTTTTGTCCAAAAATATAAGATCTCAAAGAAAAAATTATCATTTAGTAGAACCTTTAACCTACATAACTATGGGTAGCAAATGATTACATTGTCCTTGAACTCAGAGAATGGTGGAATTACCTCTGATTTTACTTATTTGTAAAGACTTTCAAGACCTCAGTATAATCAATAGAATTATTAAGACAGCTATAGTGTCATAGTGGTTTTGTCAACAATATGTAATTAACGAATAGGTTTCATGGCTATTTAAACTGTATTGAAATAGAAGAGTAGACTTATGTTTGTATAGTATTCTGTAAAATAAGTGATGTTTAACCTATTCATTATGTTTTAGATCTTTGTTAGGACTTTATGTAATATTGAGATCTTTGTTAATCATTATGATTACTTGCACGTCTTTTCAGGAAAAGACAATTTATGCTTATATGGATATCCCACTGAATCATGGGAGGTTAACCTGCCTGTTGGGGAACTCCCACCGGAGCTCCCAGAGCCAATTTTAGGTATCAATTTCGCAAGAGATAGCATGAAGCGAAAAGATTGGCTTTGCACTGTTGCCGTGCATAGTGATGCTTGGTTGCTTGCGGTTGCCTTCTTCTATGGGGCTCGGTTTAACCGGAATGAGAGGTATTCATTTAGTTTATATGCTTTTCTTGTCTCTCAGTGATATTTTTTTTGGGGGGAGGGGGGTTCTTTTGCATTTGTTTTAGTCAATGTTATTATAGTGACTGCAAAGTTTGTAGTTGAAGTTTTGTGCTCCATGGTGTTACTTATGTGTATCTATTATTTCTATGTATTTTATTAAAAAACTTTAGGAAGTGTGTTTTACATTATTTTTCTTGGTACTTTTTTCATTCTATGTGCTAATTTTTATTAACTGACAGGAAACTTCTTTTTAGTATGATAAATGATCTCCCAACCGTGTTGGATATAGTTATTGAGAGGGAGAAGGAAAAGGAAAAGGAGATGACCATTTCTCATAATAGTGGAAGGAAATCTAAATTATCTGGGAAGGTTAGGAGTTTTTGCCTCTTTTAGAATACAAAATTAATATTTCTGTTGCTAACGCTTGTTTGTTCACTAGTATTTTCCTTTGGTAAAAAATCTTTATTGTCATAACATGCTTTTTATTTTTTTTTAGCGAAAATTAAAGAATCCTAAATTAACTTCAATGGTAGATAAGGAAGAAAAGGACGATACAATTTGTGGAATTTGTGAGAAGACTTATTTTCCTGATGAATTTTGGATTCAGTGTGATACTTGTAACACTTGGTATCATGGAAAGTGCGTGAAAGTTTCAGAAGCTAAATCTAAAAGTATCAACCTATACCAATGCCCTTTATGTAAGAGAAAGAAAATTCGCGAGTGAAAAGTATAAGTAGTATATAGTAATTTAAGTCCTTTGGAAATTACATTAATCATAGTTTGAAGTAACTATTTTTCAAAATGTTAAGGTCGTTTTTAATTTGAACACCTAAAACTATTGTTTTAAGATATCAATGGTTTTATTCCTATGCAACATTGAACATGTATGTATAGAAGTTTAAAATTGTATTATTAGAAGATAAATTTCACTTTCTCATTTCTCAACATTGCAGTTTTCATTGTTATTCCCAATTAATACCATGTAATGCACTTTTCATTGTTATTCCCAATTAATACCATGTAATGCACTTTTCATTGTTATTCCCAATTAATACCATGTAATGTAATGTTAGTGTCCACTTGGAATATGCTTTTGAGGGTGTTGTTTGCCTAAAGTCTACTTTTGAGGTTTGAAATCAAGCCTCACATAGTGCTTCAATGACACTCAAATGACCTTGTACTCTTCGAGGAATAGAAATTGGAAGTGCATTAGGCACTTGGGCATATTATGAAATAAATCCTCCAATTTCCTTGTGCATCTTTATTGTGCAACCACTACACACACACTACACACACTTGATGCAAAAAATATTTTTGAGTCTCACTTCCTTGTCATTTTCGAACATATTTAAACTTTTATATGTTTTTATGGATTGTGTATTTTCCTTCACATTTGCATGGAGTTTCAAATTAAACACACTTTCTTACTTGATCCTAGTGTGTTTCTTGGACACACACCAGTTGGTTATCTATGTTTAAGTAGTTGGTTATCTATGTTTAAGTGGTTGGTTATCTATGTTTAAGTAGGGGAAGACCTTTTTGGAATTTATATTTTCTAGCATGATTGAACTCCAATTGTGATAATAATTACTAGAATTCAAACCAAATACAAATGTTTTCTTAATTTTTTGTTTTATTATTTTATTGAAACTATTTTTTTTTTACAAGTTGGAGTAATGGAAATCATTCCACACCACACCATATCTCACTAATTTTAAGATCAATTGAACTATGATCTTGGATTTTTTATGTGAAAATACTCATTTGTAATATTTGTTTCTATGGGGTGAGGTACTCAGTTCTTTTCCCCCTTGGATGTTAGGTTGATGCTACATATCATTGGGTTTGAGTATGAAATACACATCTCTTTAGTGTCTAATTTTCTTGTTCCAATTTCAAATCTAGTTATTTTTTTCAATGCACATAAAATATATATAGCCTTTTATTGAAGGAAAGGCACTTGAAAAGAATTATGTAGGGTATTATATATCAAATCGAGTTTATAAGACACTTATGTCTTGCATAATACTTGATATATATCAAATCGAGTTTATAAGACACTTATGTCTTGCATAATACTTGATATAGTCTATAGAATGTTCATTGTAGATTTTATTTGGTTCTTTTCTTTAGTGATTTTTTTTATGAAGTTGAAGATGTAAGAAAAAACAACCAATTATTGACTATATTTTAGATCTATATGTATCACCTCAATGCTTCATTTATTTTAAATCTATGTTTTTTATGCCAATGCATCATGTGAGGTTGCATTATTATTAGGTTAAATTTGAGGATGATTATTATCTAATCCAACTTTTGTCTTCTTGATTTGGATTCATGTATTCTTACTAGTATGTGTATCACTACATTCTTTTGGGTCTTTTTTTCCAAAACAATATCCCAAAACACTCTCTCTTGATGAGCCTTTGAAACATTCTCTTATATTACGATTGGTAATTTTAGGCATAATTGTGAAAATCACTTTGACCATAAAAATTTGAATGTTAGTATTACCATAACTTTTATCAAATTAATATCCTATATAGAATATCGCTCAACAAAAAACATTTAGTATACTGTAACTAGGGATTCCATTGCATCGATAGTCATGTTCTAGTGACAAAATTATCATAATTTATCAGAACATTAATATATAATTAATACATATTTAAAGAATCTGGTTTTTTGAATTGTATTAACTTTTAAAATTAATCCTTGAAGTTAATTTTGACAAAGGGGTATCATTTTAGGATGTGTATTAAATTATTCAAACCCATCAAACTTTACACATAGAAGATCAAAATCATGGAATTCACCCCTAACCCTGTAATGTAAAAAACCTAGCCCTTATGAACTTTATCACACTTAATCTATAATATTTAATATGTATACAAATTGTTACACCTAACTAATATAGTCAATATCACCACTAACCCTTAACCATTTATGAGCCTTAAACCCTGAGCAATATAACATGTAACTTATAATTAGTATCCATGTATCCTTATAATATGTATACCCCCAACCTATAACCCTTATAACTTATAATGCTTAATGACTATAAACACTATCTCCTAGCCACTATATCCTTTAATTATTAATCACTATAAAGACTAAATTCAAACCACTGACCCCTAAATTTACAAAGCACTAACCAACCAACAACTAACCCATTAACTATTGTTTGATAAGGAATATTTTCACAGTTACTTTGAATTATGAAGTGTTTTCTAAATCTAAATTGTGTCTAAGTTTTTCGTCCCCAAAGTCTCGAACTAGAAAAAAATATGAGGCATAGTTTAATTATAGAAAATCCTCCACAACCATTAAAAATTAAACATTAAACACTAATCCTATAACCACTATCCCATAAAATTGATAAACATTAATATTTATCCCAACAACTTAAGAAATTACTAACCACTAACCCACTATTTCATTAGCCAAGAAATTTGAACTTACTAATACATAATTTCACTAACCCAAAATGCCTAACATTTACCTTCTAAACCACTAAACTAGTAATAATGGATATGTATCCCATTAATAACTAACCCTGACTCCTTATTGAAAAATATCCCATAAATCCTAAATACTCTCACTATACTATATCCCCTGACCCACTGAAGCACTAACAACTACCACTAGGACACTAATAAAACCCCCATAACTTTTTACATATTATCCAACAAACTCCTAACCCATGGATGTTAACACCTAAATCCTAATCTCTAAAACTTAAACACTAACCCATTAACCTTTAATTCCTAGGGATAAACACATTAACAAATAAATTTCTCACTCTTAGTGGAGAACATAATAAGCCACTAATGTTTCTAAGCGTGGTATATTTATATATTGCATTTCTACTTTTATATGCAAGTTGTCCTTATTGGTTCTCTAGGACCTCCAATGGTCGATTAGACCTTTTAATTATGATTGCACCCTTTGCATCCTATATACAGCAAGGACACCTAGTTTTAGAGAGATGTCATCTTGTGCATTTGTTATATCATACAAGTTCACTCCATTGAAAGGATCGAAATTTACAACTTTTGTGAAAGTTACCATAAAAGTTTAGTGTTACAGAGACATTTAGTTAAACTTATGAAATTATAGAGAAGACATATATGGTTAGCATATAATGGATTTTTGGACTGGAAAACCAATACCATTACAAAAAATTGACCCTTTCATCCAAAATTGGCACTACTAGTAGCACCATTTTATTTTCGGAGTTAAAATTACGACTTATTTAAAACTTTAGTGTTGACAACCAATACATCAAAAATAAATAAAAAAACATCAAATTGGATCTTAAATTGAAAAAGTGTTCTTATTGTTTTTCTTTAAATTTAGATCAAAAAATAAATAAATTGAAAATATTTTTTCTAAGCATGTTAAAAAAATTTGAAAAAGACCAAGTTCTTTTACAAGTTTTTTTTACAACACAATTTACAAAAATATTAAAAAATAAAATCTTAATTTTATTTGTGGAAAAAGAAAGCAAAACAAACCCCTAAAACTAATAAACCACAAAGACAATTAACTTTTAAAAGAAAAAATTATAAAAAGAACATGAAAAAAAATGTAAAAAAAAAAAAATAGAAGAAAAAAATGAAAAAAAAAAAACATAAATAAATTATAAGAAATAAAATAAAATAAACAAGAAAACAAATGTGAGAATGTAGGTTTCCACACTTGGTCCTAATGCTAGAAACTTTTATGGATCAAAAGTGTAGATGAGGTTTTGAAACATACAATGTTTTGAATGGACACTCCATCGATCATCAAGGACAAATGTAATCTACGCCTAACAGAGGTTGTTGAAGAGAGTTGTAAAAAGGGTTGTTGGCAATTGTTGAGAGAAAGAGATGAGACTATGTTGTAGTCTAGCCTTTTACACATTGTAAAAAATATTTTGTCTTAATAGAAGAGCATGCTTCTCCACATATGAGTTTTTGTGTGTATTATGTGAATGAATGAATGTTTAACATGTATGTTTGTAAATGCCATGAATGTATGAATGTTCCCTTTGCAGTAATAGACATGATTCTCTGTCTGTATTTCTCTGAGTGTTTTGGGCTGTCACGACTATGAAAGGAGTGCACACCAGAGTTGTTGAAAAACTCTGTGAATCCTATGAAAGGAGTGTGCTTAAAGTATTTTTTGAGTTCAGGAAGAGCGTCCTAGATGGGAACACTAGAAAGGGTCTAAAACTGAGAAGGGAAGATTGTGCAAGGAATTTCACATCAAAGTCACTGAAGACTCGGAGGATCTAGCACAAGGACTATGTAAGAACTCATTTAGGAGTTATGTGAGAAGGTTTCCAAGTGGGTGCACCAGAAGATTAAGCTTAGAAGGACTAGTGCAAGACAACATAGAGAAAGCACAAGGAGTGTGCCAGAGGTTAAGTGTTTCAAGTTCCAATCTCAAGAGGAAGAGCATGAGTGCCAGGAAGGAATGAGAAACTGTTAAGGGAATAAATGATCGAGACCCTATGAAGTTAGAGAAATTACAAGATCAAGAGAGATAGTGCAAGTGTGCAGAGTCTCTACAAGGCATGCAAAGACCAAGAATATTTAAGTTCCATATTTATGGAGAAGAACAAGGAGTGCGCAGGTGACCATTAAAGGTCCCAAGTTTAGAAGAGATAATGAAGGCATGCACAGTTCCTGTGTAGGGAGTGTAGAAGGAAAAAACAGTCCAAGTCTCAGATAGTAGGAGAAGCGCAAGTGTGCACTCACACTTCATTGAAGTGTTGAACAAGCTCAATAGGTGTAGTGTGAATATATACCAAGGATTCAACCCTGCAGAGAAGATTCAAAGGCTGAGACTTTGAAAGATTGATAAAATTCCTTCATTAAGGGGTAAGTGAAGTATTTTTTAGAGGAGAAGCTATATTCGTCGTTGGATTGGATGCGAAAAAATATATAGACTATCAAATCTAAGTCCAAACTAGAGGAGGAGCACGCAATGAAGGAGAATAGATCCCAACAATTAGATCTGAGTGCAAGGATGAACAATTGTTGAATCTAGGTGAGTAGCATAGTCGTTAACCCCTTTAAATCCTTTGGACTTCACTAGTTTGTAAATTCTCATGTGTTCATTATGGAGGAGACAATTCTCCCGAAGTCCCAAAGCCAGAAATTAATATCAGTCATTGATAGATGAGGGACACTTTTCCATGGATCAAGCGTATCTGGAAGTTTGGCAGTCCGGGTGAACTGGGTTGTTGTTATGTAAAGAAAAAAAATTGTTGAAGCTTCGAAGTCATAGAGTGAACCCTGATCGTTGATTATAAGGTCACATGTTAGCAGATAGACTACAATTTAGGAGTACAATGCAATGACATATTTGGGTCATCATGTTCATAGGAGGAGAAATTCTTGAAGTTCTGATGTATGTTACAGATCCTGACCATTGGTGCTAGGTGCACATGGGAACAAATCATGTGTTCAAAGAATGGACACTACAAAATAATTTGGATTCGAGGTGTTAAGGTGCGATAACTCTTGAAGTCCCAAAGGCTGGAGTAGATCTTGATCATCCAATTGCGAGGACACATGGACCGTTGATTGTAACCCTTTATCGCTTCGTGAGTTAGACAATTCGTGGAAATGGAGGCATAAATTGTTGTGGTGCTAGATATCCTGAAGGCCTGAGGGCCAGAGCACATCTTGACTATTAGTTACCAAGGACACGTGGATCATGGATCCCATTTGAAGATCCATAGGTGTGGTGGAGATAGGGCTCATGAACTCGTGAAGCCTGGAGTTACGAAAATATCTCAGTCATTAACTTCTAGGGATTGTAGACCATTGATCTGTGAGCCTTCGAATAGTTCTTCAATTCAAAGTTTATAGGTTTTGGGGTGCTATGTTGTGAAAATATTCGAAGCCCAGAGCATGGAGTAATTGTGGACTATCAATTTGAGGTAGACGCTAGCCATCCGATCTAGTGCTTCAGTGTTCGCATATTCATTGGATTTGCATGTTGGAGTAGGGGATACTCTTGACGCCCGGAGTCTAGAAAATCTTATCAGCCATAGATCATCTCGTGGATTGTGGATCGTTTATTCCGTAGGTGTTCAGGTGATTCACCAATTTGACATTCGAAAATTTTGGAAGGTGTCAAGAGTAGAACTCTTAGAGCTTGAAGCTCTAGACAGTTGAAGTAGCACATTCTCATTAGGTGCCTCGTCATAACCCTTAGTCACATGAGGTTTTGGGAGAAACAAAGGGGCTAGATTTAGGATTTGACTTTTAAAGGTAAAAATTGGTTTGGCGTATGCTTCAGTCAGAGGTTACGTGGATTTATCTGCTAAGTTCATAAGGCCCTTGAAAACATAATTTTGCATGCGGGGAAAGGAAAAAAATCCTATGGCATGTAATTTTGAGGGTTTAGTAGGAGCCCAAGGGATGATTTATCTCCAGATATGAATGATTATTAGACCGAGAGGTCACGCGAGCCCTAGGAGGAGGTGGGGGTTTGCATCAAAATCCTTATCATATTACAAAGTATACTCGACAAAACTTTGTTGGTATCTTAGACTTGGTCATTGGCCTGTGGATAGTAAGGAGTTGACTCTTCATGTCGTAAACCCAACTTAACAGTTAACTTCGACATCATATAATTATGAAAATGGCTTGAGGCACTATGAATTGAGTAATAATGTGATTAAAAATGAAAAGAGTTGTAGCCTTCCTAGTATTGTTATATGTGGGAATCGCCTTGGCACATTTAGTAAAATATTCTACAATGACAATAATATAACCATGTCCCTTGGTCAAGTGAGGGTTACATGTCATGAAATCAATGTCACATTTTGCAAACACACCAACAAAAAGTACAAGGTGAAGAAGACTAGGAGGGCTGTGTAATTTACAATCATATATCTGGCATGCATGACATTTTTTGACCACAAGAATGCAATCTTTAAATAATGATGGCCAAAAATATCCTTCTCGTAGAATTTGTGGGTTGTGGAATATGCAGAGATATGACCACCACATTCTACACCATGGCAGTCATTAAGGTCTCTCTCATCTTCCTCATGCATTAAACACTGCCAAAAATGGAATTGACACAACGAAGATAAAGTGTATCGCCAATAATAATGTATTTGTGAGCTTGTTGTCAAATATGATGATGTTCATTACTAGAGATATTAGGCTGAAAGTTATGGGTTTGGAGGTAGACGATGATATCTCCATACCACAGATCAAAAGAAATGATCAGAAAAAGGTATTCATCGGGAATAAATTCTTATGTCAAATTCTCAGAACGATGATGACTATCATCCCAAGGATTTTATTCCAAATACATGACCTCTAAGATGCTTTTGTCAATGGGTAAATTATCATCAAAAGGATCGGGATATGCCATAAAAATAAGCCGAGAAGAGTGAGAGTACTCATTGAAAACGTGATTGATGGGGTCACTAGTGTTAGAAGCAGTCATAGAGGAATATTGAATTGTTTCATAAGATATTTCAATCGGACTAAGTGGCATTCCATCGCCATAATTTTGATATTCAGATGGACTTGGTGCTACCCAAGGATCCTATGAGTGAAGAGATTCACTAGTATAGTAGAAATCATGTTGACATGGGCAACAATTGGAGGAATTTCAGGTGGTGGGAGTGGAAACGTTCCCATAATAGATGAATCTTTCAAAATACCCACTCCAACATCCTCTTAGGAAGATGGGGTTTTCTTTATAAAAGGAACACTACGAATGTGTGAATCAAAATTAAAGTAGGAGAGTTGGTCTACCGTGACTATTTTTCCTTGATGGAAGAAATGCAGTAGACAAAACAAAGTAAAAATTATGACAGACATAGCGTAAATCCTACTACAACCTAGAAGAAGATTATAATCAAGTGGTGCATTGACAACTTCTACTTCAACAATCATCATTTTACCATCTAATTCAAATGGTAATGCAGTGAGTAATCCAAACGGTTTAAATCCTCTACCATCAAATTCATTTAATGTATTAGGTGATTGGTTAAGTGACAAAGAGCCAATGGATTTATAATAGTTAAGAGGCATCACATAGGTCCATGCTCCTACGTCTATAACAATATGAAAATAATTGTTTTGGCGTACAATAACTTGAATTTGGAATACAAGTTTGTGAGGGAGCCTTGGAAGATGAGTTTCCAAGTCAAAGGCTATCATATTTTCATCTAGGGTCAATTCCATAAATAGTTAACAATAATTATCATCATTTGTAATGTAACCCAAATTTCCCAAATAATTTTTTTTTGTTAGGGGGCATTAAAGCTCCTTCACTCTTCAATATTTGTTCAAAAATAACTTTATTCCTTTATTATATCCAAATTAAATTTATCATTGTTCTTGGATTAAAATCATGCACTTATTTGTAATTAAGACGATTGTGACCAAGATAGATATCATGTCTAAGTTAATTCATGCTATCCAGAAAGATTACAGTGTGTAATAACTATGGACAATAGACTAGCATATAGTCTAGCCATAATGCTTGCATTATCCAATATGACATATGTGTTTCTTATTGCATTGACTATATCAACTACAATATGAATACCATAACACTGATACTATTCCTATCAACACATATGTATATATGTTGTTTACCAAATAAACCAACATATGAAAATCTTAACACATACTAATATGTATATACAAACGTTTAGCATATGACATAAATCTTAACCATTATATATATCGTATATCATATGGACTATCATAAAAATAGCACTATTCCTAGAGTTTGTATCCTTATAATATGACAATCCACCACAATGTAATTCATATCATAGTGCATCGAAGAGTTGCTATGAAAACATGTAATATCACTACATAGGTATTGTTATAAGGTTGTCATTCCAACGAAGACTTTGACATATCGTATTGAACATACACCATAACACTTATGGTTTTTCTCTTGCACCACAAATATAATCGATACCTAACAACGTTAAACCCTACCCGACTAGTGACATGGCCTAGCATTGAATAGGTTTGAAAGCCATGTTAATGGCAGATGTCATATTGGTCTGTAGGCATTTACCTCTAGCTATATTCATTAAATAGAGGTCTGTATTGTACTTCTCGAGCTTAACACTTAGGCAACCACTCCCAATGCAGGCTCACCATCTCCGATGCTTCACATGGTATTGGTACTAGGTGTACTTGACAACCATTACTCCTCATTGAATCATTTTCGAGGTCACCACCATTCATTTTTTTCCCCCTTTGGTTTTGTTTTCATGAAAACCTACCTTTGCATTGTGTGTGACATGGATTTTGCATTGTAACACTTGTCTGTACTCTGTTTATGGACGATGACTTGGAAAAACTCGGCCTTAGTAAACAATTGACGAAGGAGAATGATCGTCTAGTTCCTCTCTACACAAGTTAAGAAAATATTTCATTACTTCAACACTATGTAACTCGTGATTAAAAATATGTTTGATGAACTTCTGGAAATTATTGAGAGAAAGGGTTGATACTTTACACATTGTAAAAAACATTTTGTTTTAATAGAAGTGCATATTTCTCTTCATATGAAATTTTTAGTGTATTTTGGGAATGAATGAATGTTTACTGTGTATGTTTGTGAATGTCATGAATGTATGAATGTTCCCTTTGCAGGAATAGACATGATTCTTTGTCTGTAGTTCTCTGATTTTTCTTGGCTCTCATGGCTATGAAAGGAGTGCACCCCGTAGGTGTTGAAAAACTCTATGAAGCAAGTGCAAGGAGTGCTCTAGAAGTCTGTTTCGAGTTCAGGAAGAGCTTCCAGGGTGTGCACACCAGAAAGGGTCTCAAACTAAGAAGGGAATACTGTGAAAGGAAGTGCACATCATAATCAATGAAGACTCAGAGGATCCATTGCAAGGAGTGTGCAAGAACGCGTTCAAGAGTTTTGCAAGAAGGTTTCCAAGTGGAGGCACCAGAAGGTTAAGATCACAAGGAGTAGTCCAAGTCTGCATAGAGAAAGTGCAAGGAGTGTGATAGAGGTCAAGTGTTTCAATTTCCAATCTCAGGAGGAAGAGCTGAGTGCAAGGATGGAATGAGAAACTATTAATGGAATAAAGGGTCGAGACCCTATGAAGTTAGAGAAATTACAAGCTCATGAGAGATAGTGAAAGTGTGCACAGAGCCTCTACAAGGCATGTCGAGATTAAGAATCTTTAAGTTCCATAATTATGGAGAAGCAGAAGGAGTGTGTAGGTGACCATAAAAGGTCCCAATTTTAGAAGAGATAGTGTAGGCATGTGTAGTGCATGTGCAAGGAGTGCAGAAGGAAAAAAAATTCCAAGTCTCAGACTGCAGGAGAGGTGCAAGTGTGTGCTCACACTTCATTTAAGTATTGAACAAGCTCAGGAGGTGCAGTGCAAACAAATACCAAAGAGTCTACCATGAAAAGAAGATTCAAAGGCCGAGACTTTGAAAGATTGAGAAAATTCCTTCATTAAGGGGGTAGTGAGGGTGTTATTAGAAGAGAAGTTGTAGTCACCATTGGATTAGCTGCGCTAACATATCTGGACCATTGAATATAAGTCCAAAATAGAGGAGGATCACATAGGGAAGGAGAATATATTCGAGCAGTTGGATCAGAGCACAAGGATCAACAATCGTTGGTTCTAGGTAAGTATCACGGTCGTTAATCCATTTAAATCCTTCCCAATTCACTAGTTTGGCAATTCTCGTGTGTTCGTTGTGGAGGAGACAAGTATCCTAAAGTCCAAAATCTTGAAATTAATCTTGTTCATTGATAGATGAGGGACACGTGTCCATGGATCAAGTTTATCTAGAAGTTTGGCAGTCTGAGTGAACTGGGTCATTATTGTGTAAAGAAAAAAAATCTTGAAGCTCCAAAGTCCCATAGAAAACCATGGTTTTTTATTATAAGGCCACGTGTTAGTAAATACAACATAGTTTAGGAGTGTGGCATGATGACAGATTTGGGTCATTGTGTTAATGGAAGGAGAAATTCTCAAAGTTCTGATGTATGAAATAGATCCTGACTATTGGTGCCAGGTGCACGTGGGAACAAATCGTGTGTTCAGAGAATGGACACTATGAAGTAATTTGGATTTGAGGTGTTAAGGTGTAAGAATTGTTGAAGTCCTGAAGGTTGGATTAGATCTCAACCATCCAATTGCAAGGACATGTGGAACACTGATTGTAACCCTTTGCCTCTTTGTGAGTTGAACAATTTATGGAATGGAGGCATAAAGTCTTGTGGTGCGAGATATCCGGAAGGCCCAAAGGCTGGAGCTCATATCGACCATTATTTTTGAAGGACACGTAGATTGTGGATCCAAACCCTCGTCAGTTAGAAGATCTGAAGGTGTGGTGGAGATAGGGTTCAAGAACTCTTGAAGCCTGAAGTTACAAAAATATCTCAGCTGTTAACTGCTAGGGATTGTAGACCATTGATGTGTGAGCCTCTAAATAGTTCTCCAATTAAGAGTTTAGAGGATTTGGGGTTTTGTGTTGTGAAAATATCTAAAGCCTAGAGCATGGAGTAATCATGGATCATCAATTTGAGGTGGACAATATCCGTTTGATATGCTACTTCAAAGTTCGCATATTCAGGGGAGTTGTATGTTGGAGCGAGGGAGACTCCCAAAGCCAAGAGTTCCAAAAATGTTTTGAGCCATATATCATCTCATGGATTGTGGATCGTTTATCCCTTAGTTGTTCGGGTGATTCACCAATTCAGTATTCGAAAGTTTTGGAAGGTGTCAAGACTAGAACTCTCGAAGACTGAGGCTCTAGAGAGCCAAAATAACATGTTCTCATTCGACACCTGGTCAAATCCCTAAGTCACATGAGGTTTGTTGATGATTGCAGCTATGTGAGACATTCTCTAGCATGCAAACTTGTGAGATGTGGATCATTGCAACTATGTGAGTGTTTCTCTCAACTTACAAACCTGAGAGAAAGATCCTATGAAGGGTATGTGGTTCCTACCTGAGAAAAATATGGAACGTAGAGATGACCTCCTCCATTGAGAGAGATGAGAAGAACTCTAGATGATTATCCAATGGGAAAGGTCATCTGTTGAGTTAGATGTGCATGTGGTTGAGCACAAGGTGAACGTGTGAAATCCCAAAGTCTTGGGTGCATCATAATGTGAACAAAAATTAAGATGATGTATTAGCCTCCTCTAAGAAACAAAGTGGATGAGACACTCCAGATGATTATCCTATGTGAGACAATGGGAATGAATATCTATAGAGTGGATGTGCATGTGGAGGAGCACAGGTGAACGTGTAAATATATGGCTCTTTTGTGTAATGCACTAAGCCAGATATATGGAAATCCCTATGGATGTTCCCCTAGTGTATGAGAACTAGTTGGTGTATTAGATCCCTTGCTATATTGTTCAATATTCAGACCTGCCTGTAACCCTAATTGTAATGTAAAGGGTACAGGTCG
>CBVK0100413033.1:0-20176 GCA_900067695.1 Picea abies | reverse complement strand
AATGAAAAACGAGAAATTTTCCCCATGGATTTATTGGAGGTATAGGAACGAAAACCGAGACAAATTTTCTCATGGGCCTAAAAGTGCTAGACTCAGATCAAGGCATGGAGACAATCATTTTTGAGTAGTTCGATGCCAAAAATTCAATGGTGCTATTTGTTTTCTGATCTGAGCAAATCTTCTGTAGCTTAAATCCATAATGAGGTATACTAATGTATTTTGCCAAATTCTTTTGCTGAGTTAATAAAAATAACTACCCATTTGAGAGAAGGACCCAGAGACGTATTCCACTAAGGACACACTTCGTTATCAAGTTTTTTGTGTTCATATTTGATGCAATGTCTCTTCATTATTGAGTTATTCCTTCTTTATGGTGCACTTAATTTTATGATCATTTAATACAATTCTTTAATAAGTCACATCAATGAAAAGATCCCAGATCATGTTGGTGTCAAAGCAGTCATCTTTGACTTGAATTGTTGAGTGTGAATACTTACTAGGGCCAAGCATAAGTAGGGTGAAGGTGTTGGAAACATCGACCATACTGAGAGGGGGGGGTGAATCAGGGTAGGGCTCTTTTTAAACTTCCCTTCACAAAAACTCCTTAGTTAGAAATCACCATTTACTCATCACTTATTACTAACATTTATAACCAGTTGTATGTGAATATATGTATCAACAACAGATAACAACAACATATATCATCAACAATCCATCACCACAAAGAACACAAGATGTATGTACAATTTTCTTTTTATTATGGACTACATCTTTTTATTATGGACTACAATCCTTGGGTTTATCAACAACATTTGAATAGAGTTAGAACTCCACAAGAGAACCAAATCTATAATGCAAGACTCAGCTTACACAACTCAACACCAAATGAGAGGAAGATTCAATCCTCAACATATAACAATCTATCAACAGGTACGCGACCCGTCAATAGTGCAACATGCATATGTATGCACCCTACCAATAGTGCAACCTGTGTATGTATGCAACCTATCTGTATTGTAGCCTATGTATTCATTTGGAACAAGGGTTTTCTCTTCTTGAAAAAACTCAGATCCTCTGTAGCCTTCATTCACATCCAATTCTGTCTTTCACTATCCAATCTGTACCATAACCAATCACAACACATCTATGCTCTCCAACAACTTACCCATGCTCCTCAACCATACAATATGAATGTTACTCAATCATGTATAAGTAAACAGTATACTATGGCAACCATATCAGTACTGAAACATAAGAGTGTTGCTCACTCTATAAATCAACCAACATAAACCATATCAAAACAACCATACCAAGAATTCCTCAAGCATTCACCATACAATGAGTAAAAGTATCCATCAAGACAATCATGTAACCATACCAAAACGTCTATGGCAGATCTGAGCCCATAGAATGTAGATCTGGAACTTGCTTCAGTCTTTAGGAACCTGACACTAGCTCTCACTCAAATCTTCATGAATTTCTTCAACTATACGCACTCCAATCTCTTTCATCCCGCATGTGTATGCACCCTGCCTCACTGTAGCCCAGATATGTATATGCTCTGACCCACTGTTACTCATGTACTCCTTCAGAAACTGGGGTTTTAGAACTTTGAAAACTTTCGTCGTCAAGATCTTATACTTACGGAAACTTTGATGCATCCATGAGATCCTGCAATCACTCTCTTCCTCAGAATATATCTTCAATGTATGATCAAGAGAGATGTATTTACAAGAGACCCTTGCATATTATTTATACTCTCCAAGTAGCTTCCTTAGAAGAATCCACTAGGCCACTTTTCCACATATCCATTTTTTACACATAACCATTTTGTCCACATCGATACCTTTATCCAACTTTGTCCACATAGCCAATTGTCCATTTAACCCTCTTTCCTTATTTTAGGGTTAACTCACTTATAACCACTTTCCATAATTAGAAGGTTATTCATTACCTTTATTATTTAAATAATCCTTTTTGACTTTGTCACTTCACTTTATTATTTAAATAATTTCTTCTTTGTAATAACTTTGACTTCTTTGACCTTTTGGGGCTTCTAGCCAACACATGAGGGTCCTCCAACTTCGTAAGGCCATAACTCTTAAATTGTGAGGAGTTATGTGATGTTCCACATACCACTTGAAATGGCGTGAGAAGCACAATCCATCTAGGATAGTTTTACTAAAAAAATCATTGATATTCATATCATTATTCCACAATTAATAATGGGTTCTCTAACCATAATTCTAGTATAACTCAACCACAAAGTTTCTTCCTATGAGGAATTTCACCATAAGGGGACCACTTTGGATTTCATCCATTTTTACTTCCTATAAACCATGAAAAGACAATAATGAGTCATCTTTACATCAATCCAACTAGAATAACCCATGACAATACATCACTATGACATTGTCCCATTGTCATTGATTCTATGCATGACTACATGATCCGACAATCAATACATACTTCATCAATATACTATGACAAGATATTTTTCCTTTGACATCAATGACAACATGATCCAACAATCTCCCCCTTTGGCATACCAACATTGATGTCAACACCAATCATTGATGGAAACATGTAGACAAGGCATTTCTCTACATCATAGTCATATCAATCACATCAATGTGACTATCTCTCCCCCTTTGACATCAATGGAAAAGGGTAGTTCTCTCCTTGGGGCTGCTCCTCCATATTGAACTCTCCTTGGGGTTTCTCCCCCTTCCTAAATTTCTTTGATCTTCCTCTTTATACTCTCGGCCCTTTTGAACAAGGGATATCACTCTGATGTAATGATAAAGTCATATCACTCATTCTCCCCCTGTGACCATCGCTCCCCCTAGAACTATTTCCTATTCACTTTCTCCAAGTATAGGGCTCTTTTCCAAGTATTTACCTTTGCATATGATAAATCTCTCCTCCTAGAATCATAGGAAGAAGAATGACTCCCCCTATGGGTATGTCTCCCCCTAATATGAACAATATGATACCATTGCAATATGCTTCTGCTGCAAATGCTACTTCTCAACCAGAACATAGATCAACTGCTTCAAGAATGATCGTCTCTTCTTATGACGATCCTTGGACCTGTAAACGCATCAAACTCATGTCATACCATACATCATGAAGAAAAATATATGTCAACATTGAATAGAGAATCATGAACAAAACATCAATCAAGTACATCCTGTGCCATATTTGGTGTCAACCATGCACAACACCTATGTACATCAACCATGTACATCAATACCATGCAATACACCATAAGATATCATCAATGAAGTGTATCAACCATATGTCAAGAACACGTGCCAATTGTGTGCCAACCATATGCCTCTACCAACATGCCAACCATGTGCCTCAAACAACTTACTGATGCTCCTCAACCATACAATATGAATGTTACTCAATTATGTATAAGTAACCAATATACTGTGGCAACCATATCAGTACTGAAACATAAGAGTGCTGCTCACTCTATCAATCAACCAACATAAACCATATCACAACAAACATACTAAAAATTCCTTAAGCATTCACCATACAATGAGTAAAAGTATCCATCAAGACAATCATGTAACCATACCAGAACTTATATGGCAGATCTGATCCCATAGAATCCAGATCTGGAACTTTCCTTAGTCTTTAGGAACCTGGCACCAACTCACACTCAAATATTCATGAATTTCTTCAACTGTATGAGTTTTGATCTCTTTCATCTCGCGTGTGTACACACCTTGCCTCACTGTAGCCTGCGTATGTACGTGCTCTATCCCACTGCTGCTCATGCACTCCTTTAGAAAATAGGGATTCTGAACTTCCGAAACTTTCGTCGTCAAGATCTCAGACTTACAGAAACTTTGATGTGTACATGAGATCCTGCAATCACTCTCTTCCTCAGATTATATCTTCAATGTATGCTCAAGAGAGATGTATTTACAAGAGACCCTTACCTCTTATTTACACTCTCCAAGTAGATTCCTTAGAAGCATCCACTAGGCCACTTTGTCCACATATCCATTTTTTCCACATAACCATTTTTTCTACATGGCTACCTTTATCCAACTTTGTCCACATAGCCACTTTGTTCACATGGCCACTTGTTTGTTTAACCCTCTTTCCTTATTTTAGGGTTAACTTACTTATAACCACTTTCCATAATTAGAAGGTTCTTCATTACCTTTATTGTTTAAATAATTCTCTTTGACTTTGTCACTTCACTTTATTATTTAAATAATTTCTTCTTTGTAAGAACTTTGACTTCTTTGACCTTTTGGGGCTTCTAGCCAACACATGAGGGTCCTCCAACTTCGTAAGTCCATAAATCTCAAACCGTGAGGAGTTATGTGACGTTCCACATACCACTAGAAATGGTGTGACAAGCACTATCCATATAGGATAGTTTCACTGAAAAATTCACTGATATTCATCTCATTATCACACAATTAAGCATGGGTTCTCTAACCATACTTCTAGGATAACTCAACCACAAAGCGTCTTCCCGTGAGGGATTTCACCATAAGGTGAACACTTCGGAGTTCATCCATTTGTACTTCCTATCAACCATGACAAGACAATAATGAGTCATATTTACATCAATCCAACTAGAATAACCCATGACAATACATCACTATGACATTTTCCCATTGTCATTGATTCTATGCATGACTACATGATCCAATGATCAATACATACTTCATCAATATACTATGAAAAGACATTGTTACTTTGAAATCAATCCTTTGACATTAATGACAACATGATCCAACATAAGGAACTCTTAATACTTTCAATCCTGAAGGAAGAAAATGGTTGAAGAGGACAAGCATGATGAACATGAGAAAAAGTTTCATATGGTATTTTATCGCATGTCAGAAATGGTTGAGTGAATGTATGGAGACTATGAGAAGAGGATGAAGAAGAAAGGGAAGGAAAAGGAAGCACAAGAAGATGGTAATGCTTCAGTTAATCAAGGTGCTGGAGGAGACCCTCCCAAGCCTCCATCTTCACCATCAAGTTCTATCTCTTCTTCCTATGAGCATTGTCATCATTCTCATCATTCTAGACGTAAAGCCTCTTTTAAGAAACCATTATTAAAGATTTATGTAAAATTTTCTTTACCTATGTTTAATGGATATGCTAATCTTGAAAAGCTAGATAATTGGATTGGACAGGTTGAAGTATATTGTCGCGTTCAACAGATTGATGAAGAGGAAGTTAAATTGCAATTGTCCTCTCTTCGGTTGGAAGGCACCGCTCTCATATGGTGGGAGAGAAAACTTCAGGACAAAAGTAAGTGTGGTAATATTCTTTCCTCATGGTCGGAATTTAAATCAGTGATAAGGAAGCAATTTTATCCATTGGGTTATTTACATAAAGCAATGATGGAATTGAAAACTTCAAGACAAGGTAAAGGTCAAACTGTACAAAGTTTCATGGAAGAATTTAGGAAGAAATCTCTTGCATTAAACATTCCTTTAGATTCTTATGAAACTTTAATGAATTATATTGGCGCACTTCACAGTTATATTCATCATACTTTACTATTGTTTAACCCCACCAGTCTTGACGAAGTTTGTGTGCAATCCACTCACCTTGAGAAAAGGGGAAAGCATGTTCAAGAAGATCCCACAAAGAAACCTTCCAATCTCCCACATAAGCAGTTTAAAAAGTTTAAAAGGAAGAACAAAAATACCGCCACTATAAAGAGGGAATAAAGAAATCCATCTTGAACTCATTGCAAGAAGAATGGTCACAGTGATGAACATTGTTGGAAACTACATCCAGAGAAGAGACCAAAATAGTTTGGTGGAAAGGGGAAGACAAAGATCGTTGCTATAGTGCAACAAGATCTTGGTTTTGATTCAGGAGACGAAGGAAAGATCACATCGGTTGGAGTACAAGGTAAATATTCCCTTAATGCTAGTTCAAATTCCAATAATGAATCTCACAATGATGAAAGAAAGAGGAATGAATTATTTCACATAAGGGTTGTATCTAAGCACATTACGATAGATACATTATTTGATTTGGGTTGCCAATTAAACTTGATATATGAAGCACTTGTCAAAAAGATGGGTCTTGAAACTAAACCGCATCTAAAGCCTTATCCTCTTGGTTGGGTATGTGATAAAGAAAAACTTAATGTCACCAAGCAGTGTAGGGTCATATTTGCTATTGCTTCAAAATTGATTGATGAAGTGGATTTGGATGTTGTATCACTTGATATATGTGTCATAATGCTAGGGAGTCCTTATCTTTATGATAGGAAAACAATATTCTTTCATCATGAGAACAAATATCACCTTACTAAAGGGGGAGTGGAATATATTGTTAGAGCCCACAACATGAGGGTAAACACCACACTTGTTAGTACATGACGAATGAGGAGAATCATAAAAACTAATAAGAGATATGTACTCATGGTCGTAAGAGAAAAGGATGTTGGAACATCCGACACCTTCCAAGTATGTGATCCTTCTCATAAGAAAGAAATATTTGATATGGTTTCTAAGTATGATGATATTTTCTAGGAACCATATGGATTACCTCCTAAGAGGAAAATCCAACATGAAATACATCTTGAGAAAGATTCTTCTCTTCCTAATGTGGGCATGTACATGATGTCAGTTGTAGAGATAACAAAGATCAAAAAGCAAGTACAAGGATTATTGGATCAAGTGGTCATTAGGCCCAATTCATATCCACGTGGTTCTTCGATCATGATGGTGCCAAAGAAGGATGACACATGGAAAATCAGTGTCAATTATCGAGACTTAAACAAAATCTCGGTGAAAAATGGATACCCTCTTCCTCGTATACATGATTTATTTGATCAATTAAAGAATGTTGTTTATTTAACTAAGTTGGATTTGCGTAGTGGATACCATCAAATCAGGGTTGCAGAAGAAAAAGAATAGAAAACTTCCTTTAAAACCAAACAAGAATTTTTTGAGTGGTTAGTTATGTCATTTGGGCTTTGTAATGCTCTGAAAACCTTCATGCGTGTGATGAATGATGTATTCAGGCCATTTCTAGATGATTTTGTAATTGCATATTTAGACGAAATTATTATATTTAGTGGGACTTGGGATGAACATGTAAGACATGTAAAGAAAGTATTAGATACTTTGCAAAGGGAAAGGTTGTATGTAAAATAGTCCAAATTTGAATTTGGCAAGACTGCACTTATTTACTTGGGTCATATTGTAGGAGGAGGACAATTAAAAATTGATCCTTCCAATATTGATGTAATTGTAAAATGGCTTGAGCCCAAAAGTGTAACCAAAGTACGAATCTTCTTAGGTGTAGTCCAATACTGTGGGAGATTCATTTCAAACTTCTCATTTATTGCATCTGCTTTGCATGCCTTGACTAGTGTGAAGAACACTTTTCAGTGGGGAGTAAAGCAACAAAAATCCTTCGACACTTTGAAGGAAAATATCAGTACCATGCCAATATTAGCATTGTAGAATCTTCAATAGCCTTTAGAGATCGAGACAGATGCCAGGAGATAGTTGCAGTATTGATGCAATATTAATGCTATCTATTACCACTCTAAAACTTTTAACCAAGTTGTTATTAACTATCCTACATATGATAAAGAGTTGTATGCATTAGTTCAAAGTGTAAAGAAATGGAAACACTACTTGTTAGGGAAGGAAACAATCATACATACATATCACCAGCCCTTACAGTATCTCCAAGCACAAACTAAGCTGCAACAATCTCGACATTACAGGTGGATGGATTTTCTTCAACAGTTTCATCTGGTAATCAAATACAAAAAGGGTACAAGTAACAAGGTAGTTGATATGCTTTCTAGACCTCCTATTGTTGCTTCTATTATTTTGAATAATGCTTCTTTATCTCATGATAGCTATGTAGAACAATTTTCTATTGATGAAGATTTTAAAGTGGTATTTGTGAAACTAACCCATGGTGCAAAGGTAGAGAACTATTTTGTTCAGGGAAAACTACTCTACCATCTTGAAAATATTTGTATTCCTACAAGTGAACGAGTCCATGTTATACGAGAAGCTCACACTTCTCTTGTGTTTGGGCATTTTAGGGTAGGAAAAACTATGGCTCAGCTGCAGAGGTTTTGTTACTGGCCTCAGGTGAAAGTAATTGTAATAAGTATGTAAATGGGTGTGTGATGTGTTCTACTTGTAAGCCCACTAATAGAAAATTGGGGCTATACTCACCACTTCCTGTTCCATCCCATCCATGGGAGAGTATCTTCGTGGATTTTGTAGGGGGTTTACCAATGTTGAAAAGGGGTCATGACTATTTGTATGTTGTAGTGGATAGGTTTAGCAAGATGTGTATCTTGATGCCATGTAAAGAGTAGATCATTACTGAGTATACTGCTAATCTATTCTTTCAGTATGTTTGGGTTCACTTTGGGCACCCACATCCATTATCTCAGATCAAGATACTCAATTCCTTGGGGATTTTTGACAAGCTTACAGAGAATGATGGACACCAAGTTGAAGAGGAGCACTTCTTTCCATCCACAGATCGACGGAAAGACATAGGTTGTTAACTGAACAATGGTACTTTTTCTTCGAGGCTACTACAACAAGAATCCCAAGTTATGGGATGAACACTTACCCTATGTGCAACATGATTACAATTGAGCCTTACATTCTTCCACTCAATGTTCTCCATTCGAGACATGTTTTAGATATTTACCTAAGGTCCCTTTGGACCTGATGTATGAGAGAGATGTCGATTCAAATGAAGACAAAAATGAAGACAGGGCCCACAAGTTCATTCAAAGGATACAACATGTACACCAAGAAGTTAAGGAACAATGGGAGAAAAGTCAAGCACAATATAAAGCTTGGCATGAAAAACATAGGTTTGATCATCAATTCTAGGTTGGATACTAGGTATGGCTTCACATCAGCAAGGAGATATTGAAGGGTGAAGAAACAAAACTCAATCCCATTCAATATGGACAATTCATTATTTTGGAGAAAAGCGGTAGCAATGCTTTTCGTTTAGATCTTCCACCATATATGCAGATTTACTTAGTTGTAAATGTGGAAAACTTGAAACTTTTTTATCCTCCCATGATCATGGATCAGGGTGATAAAGTTTCAATACATTCAGTTGATGAGTTTTCTCCTGATTAATTGAACGAATTGAAGGAAGATATCATCCTAGATAGGAGAATGAGGACTTCATGCAGGGGTGATGTTGATTATATTAGAGTGGGATTAAAGGGCACACATCCAAGCAAGGTAAAGTGGATTGAGAAGGAAAAGGTGAGGGAACTCTTCCCTCACTTATCTATTGATTTATGAAAGCTTTTGGTGGTCCACAAATCTCTCACTGGGAAGGTGTGATCCAAAAAGGATCCAGAGAAGACTACGGATAAATCAGAATTTGCAGAAGCACCTCAAGATGCTCAGAATGGACTCAGCAAATAAAGAAAGGGAAAATTTTCAAAGTCTTCAAAACTCAGTGAAATTGGCATCATCGTGAAGAGCGCATCGAAATCTTTCCAATGATGTAAATGACTTGTCAAATGGAGTTATAGATCAAAAGATATGGATGGTCAAATTTTTGGTCAACCTAGCCCAGTCACCATGGATTAGTCAGTGTGATGACCTGGCAGCACTAGAGGATGCCACATGTCACTCATTTTTGGAATTTTCCGATCAATCTGTGGACCAATGGGAAAGTGCCATGTGGTAGTCTGTACAACCACGTGGCAGACCGTACAACCACCTATCAAGTGACGTGGCAAGATGATGGAGCAAGGATGACATGGAGTTGATAGTGTAGAAGTGCTGACATGGCCCAATGAAATGCCACCACATGGCCTAGTCATGGGCTACCATGTGGTAGAAAGAAAATGCATAAGGATGCCCAACATCTAGATTTTCAAAAATTGGCGAGGTTGGTGATCCGAATTATTTTCGGCATGAAATGAGAGTGGAGATATAATAAATCAATGTATAGAGATATATTGTATATACAATAATATAACATAAATGTATTAGATATGCAACCATAAACACAGATATATATTAATACACAATTTTTTATTAATGAGTGAAAATGTACAAATATTGTAAAAATACAGAGTGAAAGAATCGCTAGAATGGTGGTAGCTTATCTCTGAGAAGAGATGTGATGGCTACTCGCATCTGTGAGAAGATGATTTTACAATGAGGCTCCAAAGGCCTTTTTATCATAAATAAAATCCAAACCCCTAACCTCGAAAGATGAAAATCCAATAGTTTTGTGGACCTTGTTTTGGGTAGTTTGGTGTATCAACTTCCCGGGGGCGTAACTTTGGCATGCGATCTCCATTTGGGGTGCACAATAGCTCGTTTGAAAAGTACCGTCGAGGAGATTCATTTTTGGGGATAAAATGAAGCCTTTGGCTATCATTAAGAATCTCGATCTCGAAAAAAATTCATTTAGGACCTCAAAATGGCCCTAGAAGTTAAAAACTACTAAAAATAGTAAATTGCCAAAATTGCCAGAAAACTGTTTTGAGTGAGATGGAAAAGGTGGGTGGCCATCGATATCCACCTACATCAATATTCCCTCCTTAGGAAGAAATGATCTCCATTGCATTTAGTGCCTAGGGGAGAGGAAAAAGATTTTTTTGAATCTACATCTCGATGAGTTGCTTGCCTTATTGGAGAAGTTGCGCAGCTTAGATTTTTGAAGGTTTTCACGAACCTGCGGCTGGAAGGGTCGGACCTTTTTAACCAGTTTGACTACATGATATTTCTATGTGCAGAAAGAATCTTTGTGCTTTGTTGTAGTATTTTTGATCTTCTTCTCTTGGATAGAAGGTGCTTGGGCCAAGGATGTAGTGGTTGCAGTATCCTTTTGTTCACCTTTTGAACAGATTGTGAAGAAGATAAATTTTGTAGTATGAGATAATACCTTGTGACATTGTTTAGGTGGGATAGTAGTTGGAACCACCTTTGGTATCCTGTAGAGATGAATCCCTAGAGTAACAATGACACTACGGGGTCAAGACTCATAGATAGCATGGTGCTTCCACATATATGTCTGGCCCAAGAGAACATCACAGAAATCCAAGGGGGTAACATCACATAATACCTCATCCTTGAAGGGTTGGATGCCATATGAAAATAGACACTAATGGCTGGCACAGATATCTCATCCTTGGCAGAGCCACTCGATGTTGTATGGTTGTGGGTGTGGTGTTGTCGACAATCCCAATCATTTGACTACCACTGCTGAGATGAGGTTCTTCTGGCTTCCGCTATCAACAATAAATGCAGCGGGGTCCCCTTCACCCACATCTGTGAATGAAAAAGGTGCTTCCCCCTCTTCAGGATTTATTGGATCTTCTAGTTTAATTGTTGCGGTCACGACAATAGCAATGGGGTCTATGTCGATGATCTGTCTTTTACCATTATTTTTAGAATCAGATTCTGAATTAGGGTTCAACTCCCTGTCTTTGATCTCGGCCACCAATGATTGTTTTGAGCGATATTCATCGGTGATGTGCTAGGGGATTTTGTGGAAATCACACCATTTTCTAGTGTCATTCTTCGTCTTCCTGTGACCCTTCTTTTCTTGTGGCTTGCACTGGTTTTTGAGAGACTTTTTGTTAGGGTCGTTTTTATCATACTTTGGTTGTTGCGGATTTTCAGACCCGAACTCCTGTTTGTTCTGGTGCTTAAATTTCTTCTCAATTTTAACAGCATATTGATAAGCAGCATCGAGTGATGATATGTCCAGAAAATCCATTTAAGTTTGGATGTATTTGTGTAGAGACCCATGGTATTTCAAAACCAAATGTCGTTCAGAGTCTTTGATACCCAACTTGGTGCGCAAGGTATGGAAGGTATTGGTGAACTCCAGAACTTCTTGGCCCCTATCTTTCCGTAGTGTGGTCCATCTCATATATTGGTCCTCATAGTTTCCAATAGGGTAATATTGTTCCTTTACCACATCCACAAAAAAATCCCAAGTGGGATCGGCCCCATATATTCTAGACTCTTCTGTGTAACTTTGATCCCAGTAAGTTTCTCACCAATGTTTGACATGGGGGAGAGCTTTAAGGAGTGTGAAGGTAATCTTTTCTCTGTCGAAAAAATGTTGAACAGAGAAATAACCTTCTAGCAGATTTAACCATTTGTCTAGGGCATATGCATCTATCTGACCTTCAAATACGAGAATATCAAAATTAACCTATACCTTGAAAGGAGAGGTGCTTCCAAAGTGGTTGTTTGATGAAGATGTGTCTGTTGCTATCGGTAGGTGTTGAAGGATGTGGGGAAAATTCTCCATCATTTTGTCCCTTTGTTGCATGAGAGATTTCTCAAGAAACAAATTGATAGAATCGTCTACTCTGTCATTTTTATTTTCTTCTTCCATGGAGGGTTTCTTGGGCATGTGAGAGCGATTGTCTTCAAAAGAGAAAAGATCGAGACCCAAATTTCTATACTCGAACCTCGTCGGGTACATGCACTGAAAAAATAGATCAAGAACAACTTTCTCTGATACCACTGATCCATATTATTTTCGGCACGAAGTGAGAGCAGAGATATAATAAAGAAATGTTTAGAGATATCTTGGATATCCAATAATATAACAGAAATGTATCAGAGATGCAACCATAAACATAGAGATACAATAATACACAATTTTCTATTAATGAGCAAAAATGTACAAAGGCTGTAAACATATAGAGTGAAATAATTGCTAGAATGGTGGCAGCTTATATCTGAAAAGAGACATGATGACTACTCGCATACGTGAGAAGATGATTTTACAATGAGGCTCCAAAGGCCTTTTTATCATAAAGAAAATCAAAAACCCTAATCTCGGAAGATGAAAAACCAACAGTTTTGTGGACCCCGTTTTGGGTAGTTTGGTGTATCAATTAGAGACTTTGACTGTATTGGAGAAGCTCGATCTCGAAAAACCTTCATTTAGGCCCTCAAAATGGCCTCGGAAGTTAAAAACTGCTAAAAATAGTAAATTGCCAAAAAATTGTTTTGAGTGAGTTGGAAAAGGTGGGTGGCCACCGATATCCACTTGGATCAATTGGCTGGTGCCAAACCCCAATTTGCCAAATTTGAGAAGATTCTGCCAAATCTGGTCAGATGTAACCATGCCACCAAACTTAACTATATATGCCAAAGGCTCTGTCAAACTTAATTGTATCCACCAAAGTCTTTGCCAAAACCACCAACCAAATATACCATAACATGTAACCATATATAAAAAATGGGAGGCCTGTGGGTTCGACCCCGGGATCTCCGTTGTCAAATCCTACTTTGCAATGTCCACTAACCACTTGGGCTGGCATGTGGCTTGGTAAAGTCCACCCCCATTATTACTTAAGTGTTTCTCTTCACTTGTGCATAGGGGGAAGACTAGGGGTGACTGTACGGATAGGGCACAAAAAACAAGAAATTTTCCCTATGAATTTATTGCAGGTGCAGGGATGGAAAGCAAGACAATTTTTTTCATGGGCCTGAAAGTGCCAGAGTTAGATCAAGGCGTGGAGACATTCATTTTTGGGTAATTCAACGCCGCAATTTTAGTGGTGTTGTTTTTTTTCTAATATGAGAAAATCTTCTATAGCTTAACTCTAGAATGAGGTATACTTATGTATTTTGCCAAATTCTTTCGCTGAGTTAATAAAAATGCCTACCCATTTGAGAGAAGGACCTGGAGACATAGTCCACTAGGGACGAACTCCGTTATCAAGTTTTTTTTTGTTTAGATATGATGCATATGTCTCTTCATTATTGTTTTATTCCTTCTTTATGGTGCACTTCATTTTATGCTCATTTAATATAATTCTTTAATAATTCACATCCATGAAAATATCCCATATCAATACCAGTGCTTGAAGCATCAGATTCCACAACAAAAGTTTTGTTGAAATCATCAGAGGCTAAGATGGGGGTAGTGCACATTTCCTACTTTAAATCTGTGAAAGTATGCTCTATTGTCGATGTCCAATGAAATGCATTCTTCTTAAAAAGGTTCATCAATGGCTGTGCTATTTTTCCACAATGGTGGTGTTAGCTCCCAAAATGAATCAGTCACTTGGTTTCATTTTGGAGGTGATAGCATGGTCATCTGAAGGATTCTCTATTTTTTTTTATATTCTTCTAGTGTCAAAACTTAGGTTTTAAATTCATGCCTTAGAAATGAGTTGATCCATAAAGGTTGTTTTTATAAAATTTCGTGAAAAGATTTTCAACAGCTAACACATGTTGTAAGGTTGATGTTAGCTAGTGAAAGCAATGGGTTTCAATGGTTAAGGAGTACTTTCCCATAGACAGGCTAGCTGGTGAAAGCGTGAACCACATGTTTTTCTTCCATGATTTCATAAATTGAAAAGAAGACATGCTCAACACACGTCACATAAATATTATGAGGCGCTGGTCAAAGTGAATGATGTTGAGGATACCGTTATGCATGTTTTAATCGGATATTATGGTGGATCGTGCTTGTGATTGCATGCTTCAACAATGATAACATTGGAGATGATGAATTCACATTCATCATCACAGGTAAAGGAGCAGTACCACTCACCTGGCAACATCAAATCAACATGTCATATTTTGAACATGCACTATTCACAGGTAATATGGTATGGTTCCATATTTGAATTGGAAACACCGAGAGTTTTCACCAACGCCAAACCTTGGCTCAATCAAGAATTTACCATGAAATTGTTTGCCAATTGTCCGAGTTTTGAGTCACATATGGCAAGGAAACAAAGTGGCTTATTGCTGAGGAAAGAATTGGATAGCCTGTCATTCTTACAGTCGCATCCATATGTGCAAAATCATTTCTTAGACGCAGGTTGCATGAGTTATGTTGAAAGGTTACAAAATGGTTGCCACCAAATAACAACTGAAGCATTTTCTAAATCATATGATGGAAACAGAGCTAGTGTGTGTTCTGTAGAAATGATAGTTGATGAAGCCGCCATTGCCACAACAACTAGATTACCCAGATCAGGCCAGAGCTAGTTTAAGACAACAACAACCAAGAATTTGAATTTTAGGGTATACCTTAAGGCATAATTCAGAGATATAACCTGAAAGAAAAGCATGTCCGATTCTCATCTGGAAGATGAATGGCAGGACCTGTTTAAAGGCATTCAACTCTATATCACCTCAGAAGGCAGGTATGACAAGCTAATGTTATATCATTTCAAACTTTTAGATCATTTCACAGGGAAGACCCTCCTAAATTTACCTTTCTTCCTCCACAAAGCCTCACCAAAGTATGTAAAAAGATTAGAGCTGAACCTCTAAACATAAAAAACACCCTTTGTCATTTTGGCTTGATAAAACTAATAATTCTAGAAGAACTCAGACAAAGAGGAAGGACTTGGAAACATTTTCTTTTTTGGGAAGGCTTTGAGACTCAAACTCAACCCATGAATGAGCAGAAGAAAAATGGAAAAAAGAAGTTAACTCCTCAGAGAAGCTCAAGGAGGAGGAGAGCTCTTCCAGGACCACCAGAGGACAGGATCTCCAGCATAAAGTCTAAAAGAGAAAATAAAAAATTATATTTTGAAACCAATTCAGAACAACGTACAGGAAAAAAGACAAACATTCTCAATTTACCATACACAGACTTGGAAACAGAGCAAGAGCAAGAAGATGAAAGTCCAACCATTAAAATCCCTAAACACTCTGTTGTCGTCCTAATGCACACTTTCTAACGTGAGCTAAGTCCAACTCACTTAGTGTGCCCTTGGAGACACAATGTCTAGGTTCCAAGTCCACACTGTCACCTTTACTGGAACCTCTTCCTTCTAGGCTTACTCCTAGGGAAGCCAAGGGGGGTAGTCCCTAGTTAATAGATTAATTTTATTGTTAATGTTCTAGGAGTTAGTTTTAATTTGTTATAGGCCAAAGGGGAAAACTAGCCTAAGATGATCAAGCAGCAAATGCAAAGTGCAAGTCTAATCTATATGAAAGTCAGCCCTTTCCCTAAGTCAACTAAGACTAGTGCCTAAGGTTGGGCAATGGGATCAACTGTGTTTGAGGGTGGTTCAATTACAAAAGTTTTACAAGTGAAGTTACTTGAAACTACCCCAAACCAAAGGTTACAAATACTTACAAAATAATTGCAAGTCTTACAATGTTACAAAATACACAAATAGATACAAGAGACAAAAGATATAACAAGATGTAAGTGAGATCAACACATTATCCAAGCATGCCCCAATAGAACTTACTCTATTGGACCACCTTCACTGGAAACAATCACACAAAGCACTCAAGAACCAAGGAAAGTGATGCCTCCCCAAGTGGGATACTCAACACTTTCTTGATTCACACCACAATAAGAAAATAAACAAGATATTCAATATGTAACTTAGTTGCTCATGTAAACATAAAATACACAAACATGTAGTTGCAATAAAGATAGATAAAACAATGAAGATATTATCACCAAAGTGTTTGCCTATGCATACATCTAATACCCACCAAACATACAAAGGTGATCTATGCAACTAAGTGTTTAAGGAGTTTCTTAAAGATTTGATTAATTTTAATTCCCTTCCCCCTAAACTATGTGTGTGCTTCAAGCTTCCTCCTCCCTTGGCCAAAAGACTGCCTGGTGCTCAAGATAGTAAGGCAAACGAGGCCTTACCCTAGCTTCCTCGGTCAGCCCTGACAGCAAGAGTACTTCCCGGAGAGGATCTCCCCAACGAAATCACGAGGATGGTCCCCCGCCTCTTACCTTTGTTGTTTTCCTCAAGCCTGTTTTAGATGGTGGATATGGCTGAATGAAGCCCCTAAAATGTTGCTAAATGTTATTATGACCCGTGAGTGGGTCCTTAGGTGTGTTTGGTTTCTTTTAGGAGTGTTTTAAGACCTTAAAAATTTGGTTTTTAGCGCATGGACGAACTGAAATGCTGTGAAAATGAGTGCTTGCAAAATGTAGATTAAACCACCATTAACATATCATAACGTGAAAGAAATGTTGCACAATGTTAAACCATTAATCCATGAACCATCTTACATGTAAAACTGAAAGTAAAAGATAAACGAAACGTGTGTACTTGCAAGATGTAAAACTGTAGATGTGAAAAGTTCAGCCCATAAACATAAGATATATGAATGTAAAGTGTGTTTGAAAAACTAAACGCTGAAGATGTAAATGCTTTAGACCATGAATCAAAAAAAGATCTTAAGAGATGTCCATCATCAACACATTATCCATCCATAACCATAAGCATACGATTGCCAAAGAAAGATGAAGGACGACTTGCCAAAGTGATTACCAACTGAGATCTAAACAAGACTAACCATTCATCCACATATGTTGATTAAGCTTTTAAAAATAGAAGTGCTTGAAAATGGAAACTTAGCAAAACATTTAGAAAACTTCAAACCATAATCACATCATATGCACATGAGATTTGTAAATAGCAAGATGAAAAGACGAGCTATAGCATTTAAGATTGCATCTAAATCATTTAGCCATTTACCATGAGAGCATAAGCATATAAAGATGAAAGACTTAAAGGAAATAGAACTTGTAAATGATGATAATCTAAAGATATTCTAACTAGATAGCATTATAAATCATCACATGTTAATTTCCCTTAAGCCAAGGCGATTTTGGGTATTACTCCCCCCAGGTGCCGGCATGTTAGATTGGAAAAAATAAAAGAAAACTTGAAAATAAAACACCACTCACAATGGCCAAGGTGGAGGCAAGCCTTCCAATATTGGCCAAAGAGGGTTGCTTATACTTAAACAAATTATTAAGAGAAAAAGGCCACACAAACTTGCCTTGAAGACAAGAGGGGCCAACAACTAAATGAAAAAAAATGACTTGGAAATGAAATGACTAATCTAGCCTGATGATTTTGGGGGGTTGGCTAGGCCAAGCACACTCCCAAGGTGTCAGCAATTTATTAGCTTACAAATATACAAGAAAAATCAATGAAATAGAATGAAATAGATGATAAACAACTAAAAAAAAGTCAGAAATTCGTTACCCAACTGAAGATGGGTCTTGGGGAATCCTTGAGGATGAACTTGGGCAGTGTTTCCCCTTGTTGCTGGTAAGTTTCTGCAAAAACCAGCAAGCAAAAGCTTGCTGGAAATGCTGCAAAAGACCAACAAAGTTAAAGAAATTTTCTGTTTTTACACAGAAAATTTAGTGTTGGGGCATCAAATGCCCAAGTAGAACCAATATTGTCTTCATCAAATCTTCATTATGGTGATGCATCTTCATGGCACATGAGTTGACCCCTAGCTGAATAGGCGGTCAACATTTGGCTCCACATGGGGACATGTGGTCGATCTTCTCACTTTGAGATGGAGAGCATATGAGAATCCAGCACCTGCAAAAATAGTGCTCCCACAATGTGAACACCAAAAAATTAACATTAGTACATATTCATATATGATAAAATAAAATAAATGCGATAAACAATATTTACATAATGAAATATCTAAAGTACAACATAATAATGAAATTGAATCTATGATACAAGAAATAATTCTAAGTACATATCAACATTTATAAATGAAACAATACAAAATTGGACATACAAAGAGTAGGGTTAGAGATACGTTACAAAGGCTGTCCCTTTGGACACCAAGTTGCTCATCATCTGAAAAAGAGTTTGAGATGCTACCCATTCCGTGGAATATTGATGGGCTCACCATCCAAATGGCTGAGATGAAAAGAATTAGGCCCTGCTATTTCCCTGATAAAAAATGGACCCAACCATAAGCTGTCAAACTTGCCTTGTTTCCCTGGTTTCTCTCTGCCTTTATCCCAAAGTAAAACTGTATCCCCAATCATGAAGTCCCTCTGCCTAGCTGACATATCAAAAGCCTTCTTTACTTTAGTCTGATTCCTGCAATTCTGATCATAAGCCTTTCATTTGATTTCATCTAACTCAATGACTTGATTGACCCTGTTCTGCAATGCATCCTGACCTATGGAAGAATCCTCAACTGACCCATAAGTAGGAAGGCTAAGGTGTATTGGCAACCTAGCTTCCAGTCCATACACTAACTCAAAAGGACTCTTTCCAGTTGCTGCTTTCTTTGTTACTCTATCTGCCCATAATGCATGTTTAATCTTACTATCCCAAGACCTTTTATTTTCACCAACTATTTTCTTAACTATGGTCATTAAGTTTTTTTTACTTGATTCTGCCTGACCATTTACTTGGGGATAGTAATCTGAAGCATGTGATAAGATAATGCCATACTTGAACCAAAAAGATGGCATCTTTGCTGAACAAAAGGCCTTGGCATTATCTGTCACTATCTTTGATGGGACCCCACATCTGGTTATAATTTTGTCTTCTAGGAAATCCATCACAACCTTTTCAGTGGCTGACTTAGTAGGAATGGCTTCAACTCATTTTGTAAAGTAATCTATCGCTGTGAGAACCCATGAATACCCATTACTTGAATTATCACTAAACTTTCCAATGAAGTCCAAACCCCACTGCTGAAAAGGTGCCTCAACTATAACTGGCTGCAAAGGGAGGGCTGCTAACTTTTGTTTTCCTGTGAAAAGTTGACATGGCTCACATTTTCTAACAAACTGATGCACATCTGAAAATATTGTGGGCCAATAATATCATGCTCTAAGGATCTTGTGGGTAGTGGTCTTAACAGCAAAGTGTCCACCACAAAATCCCCCATGGAATTCATCCACTAGTTTCTTTGACTCAACATCATCCACACATCTAAGGATAACCCCATCAGGATTTCTCCATCCTAAACCATCTCTAGTAAGAACATACTTAGCATCTTTTAACCTTAAGGCCCTTTTCTCGTGTCCCACTAGATGGCTTGGACAAGTCAGATTTTTGAGATAAAAGATAATGTCTGTGTACCATTCTACTTGTTCAAGCTTTAATAAGTTAGGAGGATATTCTTTATCATTAATTTGGCAAACCAAATCCAAAGCTCTCTCATTACTTTCTGTTAACATCTTGGCCAAACCTTGGCCCTTGATCAACTTTGTGGGTCTGATCTTGAAATCATATTCTTGGATTTTAGCAATCCATATACCCCTTGAGCCTAATCCTTCCACTTGTGATAAAACATCCTTGACCGCTGGACTAGGAACATAACCAATCACTCTGGAATATCCAATGAAGACTCTGAAATGTTTGAGAGATTTGACTAAGGCATAA
>CBVK0100413032.1:0-20176 GCA_900067695.1 Picea abies | reverse complement strand
ACAGTCTCTGTACATTTCTTTCATTAATAGAAATCATGTATTACTGTGTATCTGTATTTATGGTTGCATCTCTGACACATTTCTATTATATTATTGAATATCTGCGATATATCTGTGCATTTCTTTATTATATTTCCAATCTCATTTCGTGCTGAAAATAATCTGGATCATCGATCGTCATCCTCAGGAAGAGAAGGTGGATGAGAGGGTGAAGGCGGTGTGGACGGGGGGATCAGAGACTCAGAGGGATACGTTCGAGGGGGGGAAGGCAAAGGGATGATCTGAGGATGAAGGGGGGGTGGCTCCTCTCGAGAATGTTCTTGGGTCGGGATCAGGTCGGAAGAATTAGGATCTTATGAGGTATTAGAAGGGGGAGGTGTGGGGATGGCTTTAGGATTCAGGCCGTGCCTCTGCTGCTTTTTCTTTTTGGGTTGTTGCCACTGCTCAGATTCCTTAGTCGGGATTTCAGGAGGGGATTCAGAACAATGTTTCACAAATGGCCATACTCATGACATATTTTTCATTTGAAGGGTAGTTGTTCGTAATGGACTTGTTGCAGGTAATTCCATTTATCGAGGGTGAGATTAATAGCTTCAGGCATGCCTTTTTCTAGATCCACTTCTACACAAATGCATGCACAGGCTTGAAGGCCATCTTTAGGTTCTGCTCGATCGATGAACTTCCCAAGTGTATTTCCTATAGATCAAATAGTTTCATTATTCCAGCAATGCAGAAGAAGGAAGGGGAGGCGAACCCAAACTGGAACTGCATTAGGAATATCATTCTCAGGGTTAAAATTCGGGGTCCAGTTATTGAGATACATACCTCTCGAGCCCATAAAATATTGTCTACTTCTGAAGATGAGATCTCTATCTGATTTATCTTCGAAGAGAAAAGCGAAGAAGCCTCTTCTGCAGAGGAAATACGAGAGATTTCCTTTCAGATGGGGTTTCCAGTTCTTGTCTATCCAGATCACCATAGCCCACAGAGAAGTCCAGATTCCCGTAAATTGTCCGATGAGTTCCTGTTCTACAAATTTGAGGGCGAGGGCTCTGGAGCTTCCTTGGATCTGAACCGAAGGTATCTGATCCAAATTTTTCACAAACTTTGGAGGGGTTTGTTTGCTCATCTTAGGAAGCGAGGCGATGAGGGAGGCGAAGGCTGCAACATCTTTGGTAGAGACGGAGGGAGAGGGATCGGGGGGGGGTGAGGCCTCTCCAGGAGAGGAGGGCATGTGTGCAGAGAGAGGGAGGTCAGGGCGTCAGTTCATGCACCAATGTATCCCATCTCAAATTCTCATCACTTTAATGTAATATTAAAACTTTAGTACATTTTTAATATTTTAGTACTTTATTAATGTGTTAATTAATAATATTTTATTAACTTATTAATACTTTGAAATAATAGTTTCTTGTTATATTTATGGGAATTGAATGTGAGTGGGAAGGATAAAAATCATTCCTCACAACCATCAAGCTAAACCTAAGTGACATTAATTTATTATTTATTGGTGTATTATTTTAATACATGTATTAATATTATAGCAACATATTATTTATTAATATATAAATATATTAATTATAATGTATTTTTAGATCATAATAATTTATAAATGTATTATTATAATGTATTAATATTTTATTAATATATCATTATTTTATTAATGTATTATTACTTTATTAATACTTTAGCAATATATTAATTATAATATATTTAAGCATTATAATAATAGATTAATACATTATTCTAATGTATTAATACTTTATAAATACTTTAGCAATATATTAATTAATAATGTCTAAATATATTAATTATAATATATTTAAGCATTATAATAATGGGTTAATACATTATTGTAATGTATTAATTTGTGTAATGTATTATTACAATATTAATGTATTAATTTGTGTAAAATATTATTAGAATATTGATGTATCATTACTAATACTTCATTACTTTATTAATGTATCATTACCTTATTAATGTATTATTTTATTATTTTATAAAAACTTTATTAATTTATTAATGATACTTTAATGTATTTTGAAATACTTTAATTTTTTTTAATGTATGAGTGGTTATTAATGTATTTTATTATTAACATTAATTACGACAATATTAATTTTACATTTTTACATTACAATATATATTAATACTTTAATTTAGATATTATATCAATGTATTAATCAATTAATGCTTTAATTTAGATATTATATCAATGTATTAATCAATTAATGCACTAGTTAACTTTCAATTCATCAATATATGTATTAATACATTATAATAATTTATAAATGCATTATTATAATTTATTAATTCAAATCATATGTTTGGTGCAATGCTAAATTCGTTATGTTAATATATTTCAATATATTATTTTAATTTATACTTTAATACATTAATGTAATAATGTATTAATACATTATAATAATTTATAAATGCATTATTATAATATATTAATACTTTATTATAATTTATTAATTCAAGTCATATGTTTGGTGTAATGGTAAATCGTCCTCCATTACACAGTTGACCAACTAATTTTTTCAAATTCAGAAGGGATAGGGAGTCTCATACACCAATTTAGTGTCACTTAGGCTTCACCTTAAAAATAGATTATTATTATTATTATTATTATGTATTAATAATTAATAATGTATAAATATATTAACTATGATATATTTCAACATGAGTTAATACATTATTATAAGGTATTATTTGTGTAATGTAATATTACATTATTAATCTGTCATTACTTTATTACTATATCAATATTCTATTTATGTATTACTTTAATGGAGTGTAAATATATTATTAACTTATTATTACTTTAACTAATGTAATAATTTAATGTATTTTTGAATACTTTAATATTTTTTAATGTATTAGTGTTTTATTAATGTATTATATTAATAACATTAATTAATTAATACATTACTAATTTTACATTTGTAATTTACAATATATATTAATACTTTAATTTAGACATTATATCAATGTATTACCATTAATTAATTTAGATAATTAATACTTTAATTAATACATTAAGTTAGTAATTTAAATTAATACATTAAGTAATTATTAATTTAGTTATTTAAATTAAGTTATATTAAGTAATAACTTAACATATTAAATAGTTTAAATTAAGTTGTATTAAGTAAGTAATAACTTATTTTTTTATTTTCTTTTGACAAAAACGGTTAGAGGAGCTTTGTATTAATAACAGTGGACATGCCACCGGGGTTCGATACATCGATAGTGAATTGCTTGTAAACTTGAAAACATAAACCTAAAGATCCTAACTCAATACTAGTTCGTGAACACAAAGACTATTTTAGCGAGCCTGAACGGCTTCTCGTCATTACATCACTTCTAGGATGGGTGTTTTTTTTCCTCTTTGACACTGTTTGCCATTCATTGCTCTGGTCCATGGCTTGGCCTTCCGTCGGGCCTAAAGCGTCTTCCTTATCAGCTAAGTCTTCCCAACTTGAGGCTAGGGGATCTCGCTGGTTGGCCGACTTGGGAGAGTCTTCTACTTCCCCCTTAGTAGGGGGTTTGATTTCGTTTTCAGCTTCTGCCTCTTCTGCCACTTCAAGGGTCTTACTTTCAAAACGCGGTTCCGCTGGTACCCCCTTCCACCAGGTGGGCTTGGATGACCTTTTTTTCCCAGGTGGTTTTCCACAGTTACAGGCTAAGTGCCCCGTTTCAAAGCAGTGCCTACACATGAAGCTGAGATTCTCATAGTCGATTTTTTAGGTCCTTGAGTAGTCCTTGCCTTGAAGAATAATTTCAGCTGGGAAACCTTAGGAGAAATCCATTTCCACACAGATTCGGGCGAAGGTGGAGCGAGCTGGCTTGGAGTCCGGACTTCTGCAAAGGAACTTGCCGAGTCCATTGCCAATCGAATGAAGAGATTCATCTCCCCAGAAATGCAAGGGCAAATATGGAAGTCTCACCTAGACTGGGGCTGAAGAGATACAATCTGTGGAGGGGTCGAAGGCAGGGGTCTAGAGTTGCATGGACAGGCCTGCTCTGCCCCAGAACCATGGCCTGGAGTTAAACACTTTATCTCTATCACTTGTAGAATCAAAAACTACCACAGAAAATCCTTTTGCACAAGGGCAGGGGATGACTTCTCCATCTAAGAGAGGGTACCATTCGGAGGAGAACCAGAAGATTAAATATGGAAGAGAGGGCCAAAACCCATTGAATCTGCAAACTAGAGCATGCCTACTGTAATGGCGAGCATGAGTTAAGGATTCTTGCGGCATTGGAATGGAAACTATCAGAGCTTCAGGAACTACTGCATGCAGCCCAGAGGGGTGACCTTGGAGAGATGCAACCTTCGGGACCAATGCATGTAGACTGGAGAGAGATCCTTGACACGAAGCCACCTCTTTGAAGGAGAGGGTCAACACTGGAACTGTCGACAGAGCTCCCGGGGATTCACCTGCAAGAGAAGTTGGTCCACAAGAGGAAGTCGCGACCGAGGGAGGGAGGCGCACAGCCATTGTCGCGGCCTTACCAGGAGAGGCGCTACCACGATGGGCCGCCAAAGGAGACTGCAACTTCTGCGAAGGAGGGCAGAGGAGGAGGCCCACAGCCAATGTCACGGCCTTACTAGGGGCGCCACCGAGCTTTGGGGATGAGGGGGCCGCCATTGGAGAGAGGATACAGCGACGGAGGCAGGAGACGCCGATCGGCGGCCTTCGGGAGAACCAAGAGCGCGGGAGCTCAGTGCTAGGGTTCGCTGCGATAGCAAGAGCAATGTTGAGACGCTGAACCCCTTAGGTGTGATAGTGAGAGAAATGTTGAGATGCTGAACCTACTTATTACTTTATATATTTAGTAATTATAATTAAGTTATTACTTAATATAATTAATTTAGTAATTTAATTTAAATTAAGTAATAACTTAATTGTATTAAGTTATATTAAGACATTAAGTTTTATTAAGTTGTATTATTTAATTTAATACATTAATATATTAATTTAGACATTATATTAATAAATTAATTATAATTACTTAATACAACTTAATTTAAATTAAATAATAATTTAATTATATTAAGTTGTATTAAGTTATATTAGTAATAATTTAATATATTAAGTAATTTAAATTAATATATTAATGTATTAATTTTTGTTTTTAACTGTAACGGATATGGGATTTATTTAGCTGAAAAGAAAATGGGTATTTGCCTAAGCGACCCTTATTACAATGTTGTTTTCTAGCTGCTTCTACTTTTGGTTTACAACATTCTCAGGGAATTTGGACGAAGCTTTCATTGTTTACAATTAACAGTCCTTTCATAAGTGTGTTGCCTTTGTTCGCCATCTGATCAGCTTCACTGTTTGACCTCCTTAGAATATATTAATGTATTAATTTAGTAATTACTACATTAAGTTATTAATTTAAATGTACTATACTTTAACACAACACTATTAAGTAATAGATTTTTAATAAATTATTAATTATTTAGTTATTTAATATATTAATTAAATAATACAATAATTAATAATATTTTAATACATTAATATATATTATTACATTAATAATTAATTAATACAATATTATTATATAGGTATTAATATCAATCACTTTTATAAAGTGATTGTTGTTAGTTTAAATAATAAATTGATAATTTATAGGAGTAGAATTAATTTATAATATTTAATTGATATTAAAATGACATAAAATTCATAAAATAGATTAAATTAAAAAACCTTTAAATGTAATAAATAACAATAAATAAATATTAAATTAGGACAAGATTCTAATATTCTAATGAAGAATGGTTGGATATGCACATTTGAGTAGTTAAGTTTGTATAGTTGAAGGGCATCTTTCCTCATACTTTCATTCACTTCTCTGAGGGCCTCCATTATCTTGGCTACTTCATCAAAGTTGATCACTACAAAACCTCACTCGGACTAACTTGTTTCAAAGGTGGAGAAAAAAATAGGGCATTGGTGCAACAGATGGATCTCCATAGGAGGTCGATACACCCTCATCAAGGCTGGCCTTGGAGGACAATCAGTTTATTGGATGGCACTTGTTGCTATAACGGTCCTGAATAAGCTCAGAAAAATCATATATAACTTCCTCTGGCCGGGTAACAAGGATCAACGCAAGTTTCACCTCTGCAATTGGGAAATAGTGGCTACTCCAAAAACTATGGGTGGGTGGGGTTTTAGAAATATTTTTTATTTTAACAAAGCCCTGACTGCCAATTCACTCTGGCACGCATTGACCACCAATGGCATCTAGAGATTTGTCATAAAAGATAAATATTTGTCGTCTACCTTTGTTGCCTCTTGGCTCTACAATGGATCCACTCACACCATGGTCGTGTCTCAGACTTGGAGGAATTTAGTAAAAGATGCACATTGGATACAAAATTTGATTTGTTGGAAGCGACAATCTGAACATTCAATAGTCATTGGCAAAGACAAAATTTCTGGACTCGGACATGCATCCTTTCTGGGCCCACATTTAATTGCTCAACTGAATCATAATAATATCCATTACCTTTACCAGACAGTGCACAATGATCAACGCAATTATCCGACAGGTAGCTGGAAATTGGGCCAAGACTTGTCACTACCGCCCGAGCTAGTTGGGGAGTGGGACCGATTCTATATAGAACTCAATCGAGTAGGCATCAAACTACAAGACTTGGAGGATATTCTCCTATGGGCTGGTGCAGACAGATCGAGACTTATTTCTATTCAAAACATTTACAAAGTAATCATCAATTCGCTTGGGCATAGCAATATCCATGGCTGGCGTTTACATCTCTCAACTTGGAAACTTCCACTCAAGATCAAATTATTCAACTAGTTAGCAAATGAAAATAAAATCCCTACCTGAGATAACCTCCAAAGGAAAGGTTGAACTGGACCCAACATTGGCCAAATATCTTTGTCAAATGTTGGTCCATCCAAAGAAAAAGAGTAAGCTTATAATATGGATTCAAATGTTGGTTGTGAATATTATAAGCTTATTAGTCCCTATCGAAGGCCAAGACTCTAGCAATCGATTCATCATTGAATGAACATTACTTTGGCGTTGACTAGTAATATTCGTGAATATTATAAGCTTATTAGTCCCTATCGAAGGCCAGGACTCTAACGATCGATTCATCGTTGAATAAACATTACTTTGGCGTTAACTAGTAATATTGTTTTGTTCTCTAAAGTAATACATAGACAAAATGAGATAATTATATTTTTATAATAATTAAATTTATTTTATAAAAAGGTTATTGGCCAACAAATTAGACCTCTTATTGTCGGATGCATTTATAATGCATATGATCTTATGGTGTATAAGACATAATGCATATGATTGTCGGATGCATTTTTTCCTGTCATAATGCATATGACTTTTTTGTAATCTTAGATAACCTAAATTTATCTAAGTTTTTTCTTAGGGTGATGGCCATGCTGTCATGGATTTAAAGGATGACAGTGGGGGTGATATTGTCAGGTATTTAAACGATTCTCACAAATAATCATGTTTCTTTGTAAATGTTGAGCTTTCATCTGCCTCAGCCTCCACTGCCTTTACAACTTGCGACCACTATCTCCATCGTCTCCACAACTATGTCCTACGTCTCCACAACTCTGTCTCTACTTTCTCCGCCGTCTCCATTGTCTCCACAACTCTGTCGCTACCTTCTCCACCGCCTATACAATAGGCTCAATTGGGCTCAACAATATTATTTTGTTATTTTCAGATTACTCTCAGATTATTCAGGAGGAACAAAGCTATACTAGAGCAATTCTTTTCAGATTACGATTATTCAGGAGGAACAAAGCTATACTAGAGCAATTCTTTTCAGATTATGATTATTCAGGAGGAACAAAGCTAGCAATTATTTTCAGATTACGATTATTTAGGAGGAACAAAGCTATACTGGAGTAATACACATGTAAGTCATTTAATCTTATGTAACTGTGAGTCATTTAATCTATATAAAAAAATTGAATTTAGCTTACCAGTGAAATTTGTGTCTAGCTTTACACTATATAAAAAAATGAATTTAATATAAATAGGAGCACTAAAGACATACCTGTTAAGGAAAATATCTAATTGCATACTTAACTAGTTCATTAGTTAGTTTACTTTTACATGAGTTAGCAACTCTGTAACGTCTTGTAACCATATTGTGTAACTATACATGATCATATTAATAGAATACACATCAATAGTGTAGTGTATTGCATCAAATCTGTCTCTACTTAATCTTTTCATGGTATCAGAGCAGATCTGGGCCTCACTCCACTGGAGAGACCAAGACCCAGGGATATGGAAGTCTCATCATTTGAGAGAAGAGGAATCGAAGTCACTCCATTCAAGAGAGGAATCGATCTTGAAACTGTTGTTGTATAAAAATGGAAGAGCAGCAGTAAGTGATAAAGAGCAATCACTGTTAACGCAAAAGATATGAAGCCGGTAAATTCCTTAGTTAAAAAAACCGGTTGGAATTCTGTGTAGTCGAAGTATGTGGGTTTCATGCGCTGAGGAAAATGCACAGAGAGAGCCAACGATGGTCGATTGTTTGTTGAATTTTGCAAGGAGTATTATGGAGCCGACAGCCAAAGGTTTTCACCAAACAGTCAGCCACTGGAAGCATCGATTTGGTTCACCAATAAGCCACCCACCGGAAGCTGCGATTTTGGTAAAGCTCGTAAAGACTCAAATTTCATTTATTTATGCTTTTAAAACTTCTATGAAAAATGGTTGCACGTCGATCATTGTAAGTGCCCAACGATATATTAAAAAAGGATTGGAAAGACCGAGTGGCCTCATAACCGTAAGCATTATTTTAAAAAGGATAAATGAAGTGTTTTATACCGAATATAAAAGAGGTTGTATAAAAAAAGTGGTCTATTTTAAATTTTAATTTGAAAGGCCGTGTGATTTATTTTTGGATTTGGTAAAGAGACATCAAGAAGTGAGTCAAGAAATAAAAGTTTATGCCAAGGTGAAGTGAAAAAATAATGTAGAGCAGATATTTATGTGGAAAATTTGAAAAAATGAAAATATGTTGATGAAGGGTTTATGAGAATTTAATTTTTACATGTCTTGGAATTTGAAATGTAAAAAGGTATTGAGCTTAGCTAACTCAATACAGATGCTTGTTAGAATTAGCTACTCTAACAAATGCCAAGAGAATATGGAAATACAAGACAGGTAAATTCAAGAGGAAAACACATGGTGATGATTCTTATATTAAGAAATTTGCAAAGAGTGAAGCAAAGTAGATTCCAGTTAGGCCAACAGAGAGTGAGTGAATCAAAGAAGCAGATTCCAATGAAGAAGAGTCGCCATGGAGCAAATAGTTTGCAAGACAGAAGATCGAGGGCCGCAAGACAAAATTATTGCCTCTTCCATTATTGAAGAAAAAAAATCCATTTTATGAACAACGTTTCCGAATTATTGAACAGTAAAAACTGCATGAAGAAAGTCACAAAGAAGAAAGATGGGCAGAGACATGCAACAAAATATAAACGACACCCTAGTAGACACTCCAATAAGTTTTTTGGTCCCATTTGTAAGAAGTTGTGAGCTTTTCTATAGGCAAGCTTTGTTCCCTATGTTCAGTAAGCCCTGATTGAATCGGGCCTACATAGGTCAATATGTGATCATGTAACATGTATCATTGGTTTCGAGCATCATGAAGCGTTGGCCATGATACATCACAACTATTATTGGTTTCAAGCAGCTTGAGGCGCTGGCCAGAAGGAATGTGGTATTAAGTCCATTTTGGTAAAGAAATGTGGTATGAAGTCCATTTTGGTACATCACAACTATCCCTGGTTTCAAGCAGCTTGATGCGCTGGCCAGAAGGAATGTGGCATTAAGTCCACTTTGGTAAAGGAATGTGGTATGAAGTCCACTTTGGTAGATACAAGGGTGTCTACTCGTATGCTAACTTGATTGTATCGAAGAATGTTATGTGGTATTAAGTCCACTTTGGTAAAGGAATGTGGTATGAAGTCCACTTTGGTAAATAGAAGGGTGTATACTTGTATGCTAACTTGATGATTGTATCAGAGAATGTTAAATCTTCGATTAATAGGGGAAATGTGAGATATTAATCTAAGAGTTGGTTAGGACCAATTTTTGTTTAAGGGGCAGTGTGAAGTATATTGCATTATTTCATTGGAAGTTGGTGATAATGATAATTTTTATTGGATATAATTAAGGAAAAATGTTAAGGAAAATACCTAATTGCATCCTTAACTAGTTAGTTAGTTTATTGTAACATGAGTTAGCAACTTTGTAACTTCTTGCAACCATATTGTTTAACTATACATGATCATATTAATAAAATACGATATAGTGTAGTGTGTTGCATCAATTTTATCTCTGCTTAATCTTTTCAATATCTTCTACTTTGAGGCATATTGTGTAACTATACATGATCATATTAATGTAGTGTGTTGCATCAATTTTATGTCTTGCTTAATCTTTTCAATATCTTCCAGTTCACTAGATTTTTTGTTTACCAAGTACTTTGAGGTGGAATGATTGTGAGGAAAATGAAGTGGTCACTCAGTACCTCTTCGCCTCCCATACCCGTGACATGGACGAAGAGCTTAATCTTTTCAATATCTTCCAGTTCACTAGATTTTTTGTTTACCAAGTACTTTGAGGTGGAATGATTGTGAGGAAAATGAAGTGGTCACTCAGTACCTCTTTGCTTCCCATACCCGTGACATGGACGAAGAGGGAACAACTGTGGAAGAGCTGCTTGCTTGCACTAAGATATGCCCTCCCTTTTGGTGGATTCATCGGGGCATGGTTCCCTTCCTTCGAGGATTATGTACCCAGAGAAACCATCACCTATGATAGGGAGAAGGTTGGCCAAGGAAAGCAAACTCGAAGTGGGAGCCCTCGTTGCTTCTTTGACTTCATGGAGCTGGCTGTGCTTGCTAGATAGTTGGTTGTTTTGGAACCCCTCCTTAAACCCGAGAGCTAGTTGTATGTTCCCTAAGCCCCCCTTGTTTGTTGGGGAACTGTGGCCTTGGAACTCAATATCGATTTGGAGAAGAATGAATAGGTAATGGGTTTGCTACGAAGCCTGGGAGGCATTGCTTACTTACAAGTCAGCCCATCCTTCCTTCCTACTAGGATGCAAGGCAATCCTTTTTCGAACATTACAATTTTATGGCAATGTTGAACAAATTTTTCTTAACTAGTCTCGGATACGAAAAGAAAATGCTCGGAGAACGGGATTTTCCAGTATTTGAAAGGGAAAATACGGGCAGTTTCTAATTCTCGAGACGTTTCGGTCTCATTAGCCGCAACCATCAAACCAACTCCTACTATATATGGCCCTGCTGAAGGCGGCCTTGGATTGTGTAATGCCGTGGACAGGCCTTCTGTTCTGTCAAATGACTTACCTGATGATGGAAATGAGAGTTGATCCGGTCGAAGATTAATTATGCTTGCCTTACCCCGCCTGCGTACACTCCCTGTGTCTGTTCCAATGGAGACTATTCTGTTCCGGTAATAAAACTCTCTGGCATGCGCAGGGCAACCAATATTTCAGCACCAACATCAGTTAATCTTCGACGAGGGAGGGAAGGGCTCGTTCATCTTACATAAAAATGAAACACAAGGATGACCAAAAAACTAACAGACTGAAAAGACCCATGGATAATAAGGCTAACTGGCTCCAACTAGGGAATGGAATGTTTTGAACCAGTCTGCAGCTAAGCGTGATATTGATTCTTATCTTTATTATCACTGCTAAGGCAATGATATTCATGGCCATCCTCCACCACTAGTGCCTTTGAAATAACACGTAGCATTTAAGAAAAATGTGAAACACTTGGCTTCCAGCAATATCAACGTGTTAGATTGCATATACACCAAGCTAACGCATCCCTGACACTACTGATAAGTGAGAAACGTGGACGACATTCTTCCGTATATGCACCAAGTGAACGCTTCCTTGACACTTGTTTAATAACAGAGTGAAGGTGGTCTGGTTTTTTGAATCTTTTGAAGAATTCAACAGAGTGTAGGCACAGGAACCCAATAAAGTTTCGCCCATTTCAACATATAAAAAAATTTAAATTAATGTTTTATATGAATCTTGTCCGCTGACGTATAATCCAAAGCTTGATGACAGTTGGGGTTTGAGCCTGGTCATTAGCCTGATGACTCACTGATTCAATTACAAGCAGACGGACTTGTTTAATCTTATTTTTATTTCTATGAGAAAGAACCAGGATTCAATTTCAAAATGTCAAGTAAATAGTGGACTCCCAAGAACAAATGTGTAGAGAATCGAACCTGGGAAGTTGTGGTAAACTTCCGCCAGCCTAAAGCGACGCCAATGATTGGTTTTTATTCAATAAATGATTGAAGGCAGCCTGTTTGTTTTAAAATGTTTGAAGTACACATAGTGCGTTCATTGAAACCCAATGAAGTTTCACTCATTTTATTTTTTATTTTTTTTAATTAAAGCTTCATATGAATCTTGTCAAGCTTCGCCAACTTATAATTCAGAGTTCTATGACAATTGGGGTTTGAACATAGTAATTACCCTCCTAACGGATTGCCTGAACTCTCCAATACCAACGGATGGACTTATTTAATCTTATTGTTATTTCCATGAGAAATAGCAACGATTCAATTTGAAAAGGTGAAGTAAACAGTTGTTATTGAATTACTGATTGAAGGCAGCGGTGAGTCATATTGCAGTTATCTCAATCTTATTATTAATTCCAGAAAAAGAACCTAGATTTAATAAAATATGGCACAATCTTGGATTTCAGGGTTCATTTCAAACATGAATAGCTAGAAAGTGTTGTTTTTTTCTTTTACTTAATATTTTTTTCTGTTAATTTTATTATTTAACTGGACTGCCCTCTATGGCCAAACTCTACAACGCAGCATGTGTCATTGCATGATCCCAATCCTCAGCCAGGCTATATTGGCCTCATTTGTACTCGGACATCTCCTATGAAAGTAGAAAAAATGCTATTGACGATGCTCGGTCCATGTGTGTGGAGTCATATGCAAGCACACCAGTGGTGTATGTTTATGGAGACCCGAGCTTTACATTTCCGTAAGTTTTTTTGATCTTTCTGTTAAATATAATGTAACCTCAACAGATTGACTATACACTGCCAACTGTCTTGGCCAGCTGTACTTTCTATTCTTGTTTTGCTTGAGCCTATTTAGCTCAGCTATTTCCCTTTGCATAGTACTTACTGACTTCTTCATTAACTTCTTCATGTACTCGTTTTGTACTCTTTTTCATATATTCTAATATACTTTTTTCTGTTCTATTCTTTCTCTCTGCATTTCTTGCTTCACAATTTATCATGGTATCATAGCTTCAGCAGTAAGCCTCTTCACACAGGCTGGAGAGCAACATGATCCTTAAACAACGCAGAGCTTACACGGATCTTGAGAGCATTCGACACAGACTTTTCACAAGGCTTGGAGAGTTGTCTGTCATACTCTCGAAAGATCCTCGCAGGAAACTTCCATGAGGAAGCAGACTGTCACACGCTCAAAAGATCAGCGTAAGAAAAGTTTCAAGGAGTAGAAACATGAGAAGGAAGCGGAGACTAAGAAGGAAGAAACAATAAAGGTTCTTTTACAATTTTCAAGAATCATCAAAGATTCACGAAGAAGAGCTACAAGAGGCGGGAACTCTTGAAGAATTCAAAGCATTTGTTCAAATTCGTGAAAGATAGTTGCAGAAAGAAGAAGCGTTTAAAGCATTTTGCAAATCTCTCAAATCTGTCAAAGATTGCAGTAGAGAACAAAGAACTCATGAAATTCTTTCAAATCTTTGAAAGATTCACGAATTTTTCTTCCGCAGAAAAAAAATCCTTGCAAAGGCAGTAAAGAACGCATCTCAGGTTCAAAGAACAACCGTCGTGGCCGTAAGATTCATCCTGCAAATAGATTCGAGGTGGAAATCCAGTTCAGAAGGGACGAAGAGAGCGTGGAAAAGGAAAAATAATTTCAACCATTAGATCTTGCACAGAGGACCGACAACCATTGGATCAACGAGAAAGTGCATGAGGTTTAGTCCTCTGGAGCGCACAGGAGAAATTCAACTTGCGAAGTCACAAAATCATCTGGAGTGTCCATCAAGAGACATGTGGTGAGATCTCAACATTTCGCTGACTCGCAAGGTGTAAAGGTCAGAAGACTGTCATGAGAATTCGCGAATCACGAAATCACGAGTTATTCTAGACTGTTGGATTGAGATAGATCGTGATCTGTCGATCTGACCCAATCGCAAAATCGGGGATCGGGAGTTGGACGAGCGACTGAGACTGCTCTCCAAAACCCCGATACGCGAAATCCAGACGTCACAAATCGTGAAATCCCAAGAGGATTGTGAGCCATCCATCTCAGAGGACAAGTGGCAGCAGATCCAAGTGCCATCATTTCGACATTTCAGAGTTCAGGATATCGGAGGTCTTGTTGACGAAAGGTCACGACACTCCACGCTGAAAGTCCTGAAATCCTGAAAAGATCATAGTCATCCATTCGTTCGGACATGTGGCTGAGATCGAGGAAACCGTCGGCATCTCGGCTACTGGGGTTTCAAGTTAACAGATGATTTGGAGTCGCAAGTCGCGAAATCGCGAAACAACGAGGACTGTCCATCTTAAGGGGACACGTGGAAACAAGCTAAGCCTTTGGGGAAAGTTCCGAAAGGAAAGGGCAATCGGCATTTCGGTAAATTGGAGATCGGGGAATCAAGGAGTCAAAAGAGCTCGCTAATAGGGTTCACGAAGTCGCAAAACCCAGAATCCCGAAAGGATCTGGACCGTCAGATCATCAATAGATCTGGACCGTTGATTGTCCAATAGGCACATTTCGGCATTTCGGCACTTGAAGTCCCGAAAGCACGAAAGAAGGACATCGGGACTCGACATTTCGGGAATCGGCTTTTCGGAAGTCAAGAGACCAAAAGGTCGTGCGTTTGAGTTGCGAAACCAAAACTCGCGAAGTCAAAACTCGCGAAATTTTGAATCGCAGAGTTCCAAAGTCACTGCAAATTACACACAAGAAACAGGTAAATACGAATTTTCTTTCTGTTTTTTGCTAAAATATTTTAAAAATATGGCGTCGTTTAGCAATTTAGGACCAACTCAGGGTCCGATTCTTCTTGGAAAGAACTATGAGTTCTAGTCTCTTCAGATGAGATCCTTCTTGCAAGCACAAGAGTGTTGGGATCCAGTGGATCATGGATATGTGGAACCAGATCCAGCAGACCTGTCCACCATGACTAATCAGCAGAAAATTGCTCAGGCAACGCAAAGAAACAGAGAAATTAAAGCTAAATTCTAGATTCAAAATTCTGTGGATGACTCGATTTTCTCAAAAATCACAGGCGCCGGTACTTCAAAACAGGCCTGGGACATCCTTAAATCTTCCTACCAAGGAAATGGCAGGGTCAAAATAGTTAAACTGCAGACCTTGAGGACGCAATTCAAGACTCTAAGGATGACAGAGTCCAAAAATGTGGATCAGTTCATGACCAGAGTCATGGGCATCGTAAACCAGATTAGATTGACTGGTGAAACCATCACTGATCAACGCATTGTTGAGAAAATCCTCAGAAGTTTACCAAAGAAATTTGAAATGGTTGTAACAACAATCCTTGAATCCAAGTATCTGTCATGTTTTTCAACAGATGAATTAATTGGTTCTCTGGTGACACATGAGACCAGACTGCATCTCACAGATGAGTCAATCTCCAATGCTTTCAAAACTCAATTCTCCTTCAGCAGAGGGAGAGGCAGAGGAAGAAGCAGAGGTCACCAAGGAAGAGGGAGCAATCAAAGTAACCCTCACTCCAGTGGAGGTAATAGACAACAATATCTTAATAAAAATTTCCAAGGTCAAAGACAACAACAACAAAATCAACATTAGAATTTCCAGCCTCAAAGAGGTAGAGGGAGAAGATCAAATGAGAAATCAAGCATACAATGCTATTACTGCAAAAAGTATGGGCACTATGAATCTGAATGCAGGAAGAAGCAAGCAGATCATCTCTCAGGCAGAGCAAATGTGTCAAATCATACAGGAGAAACCTCAAGAGGTATGTTTCTCTTATGCCACAAGACTGAAGAACAACCTAAAGATCTCTGGTTGTTGGACAGTGGATGCAACAATCACATGACAGGTAACAAAGATTTACTTTCATGCATTGATTCTTCACTCTCATCTAATATTACACTTGGAAATGATTCTTTAGTCAAAGTTCAAGGAAAAGGCACTGTTCTTATTCTTACTAAACAAAATGTAAAGAAAGACATAAACAATGTTTATCATGTTTCAGATCTGAAACATAATTTTCTAAGTGTAGGACAACTCATTGAACATGGCTATAAGGTACTTTTTGAGGGAGCATCTTGCAAAATATATGAAAAAAACCCCAACATAAAATTAATTTCTGAAATCCATATGACTCCAAATAGGATGTTTCCCCTTACCCTTAGAACTGCAAATCTGATTCAACCATATGCACAGAGTGCATCTACCCTGAATGAAACAATGGTTTGGCATACAAGATTTGGACATCTACCATTTCAGAGTCTAAGTCTTCTTCAGAAGAACTCCATGGTCAAAGGTCTTCCTATCTTTAAAGAGCAAATTCCCCCATGTGAGCCTTGCATACATGGAAAACATAAGAGAACTAGTTTTCCACAGTCTTCCAATCAAGCTAAACAACATCTTGAACTTGTTCACACTGACCTATGTGGACCAATGCAAACAGAGTCCATAGGTGGTAGCTTTTATTTTCTAACGTTTATTGATGATTTTAGAAGAAAAATATGGATTTATTTTCTCAGACACAAGTCTGAAACTTTTGCAAAATTCAAAGAATTCAAGGTAGAAGCTGAAAAACAGAGTGGCAAATATATCAAAGCACTCAGGTCAGATGGAGGAGGAGAATACAACTCCAGAGAATTTTCAAATTTCTTCAAATCACAAGGCATTATCCTGCAAACAATAGCCAGGTATACTCCACAACAGAATGGAGTGGCTGAAAGAAAAACTTGGACAATAATGAATATGGAAAGAACACTTCTCAAAGAGAAAAGTTTGTCAAATAGGTTTTGGGCTGAAGCAGTAGCATGCTCAGTTTATCTTTTGAATAGATCTCCAACCACCAAACTAAATCTAAAAGTCCCCCAAGAAGCATGGAGTGGGACAAAGCTCAATGTTGCGCATCTAAGTACATTCGAATGCATAGCCTATGCTCACATACCTTCTGAATTAAGTAAGAAACTTGATGGCAGAAGTGAGAAATGCATTTTCACTGGATATAGTGAAACATCTAAATCTTACAAGCTTTACAATCCAATCACCAAGAAATTAATTCTCAGCAGAGATGTAAAATTTCTGGAAAATCAATTCTGGAATGATTCAGAAAGTCAACAACTGGACAGTCAAAATCCATTGCTGCCATGTGCTGAAAACACAGAAAATTCAGGACATCAAGTACCTCAAACTATTCTTCTAAGATTGCAAGTACAAAGACAACCTGAAAATTCTCAGGATAACTCAACTTCTAGCAGAGAATCATTCTCTAAACCACAAAATCAGAGAACTCGAAGTTTGAGAGAAATCCATCAGCAGTTGGATGACTTTGAACAACACAACCTTTTTGCTTTAATGTCATGTCAACCTACATCTTTTAAGGAAGCAACTAAGGAGCCACATTGGGTTCAAGCCATGAACCAAGAAATTGACTCCATTGCGAAAAATCAGACATGGGATCTTGTTGATTTGCAAGTCACAAGAAGAGTATTGGTGTCAAGTGGGTTTACAAAACTAAAGTCAATGAAAAAGGGCAGATTGAAAAACACAAGGCAAGACTTGTTGCCAAAGGATTCTCACAACAACTAGGTACTGATTATGGTGAAACTTTTTCTCCAGTAGCAAGATTAGACACTGTAAGGACCCTATTGGCCATAGCAGCCCAACACAAATGGCAAGAATACCAGATGGATGTTAAGTCAGCATTCTTGAATGGTTTCTTAGAAGAAGAGGTGTATGTCGATCAACCACTTGGATTTGAAGTCCAAGAGCAGCCAACCAAAGTATATCGGTTGAAGAAAGCTGTGTATGTATTAAAGCAAGCTCCAAGAGCTTGGTACAATAGAATTGACATTTACCTGATCAAAAGTGGTTTCAGCAGAAGCCAAAATGAGCCAACTCTTTACACCAAAATAGATCAGCACGGTAAAATCTTGATTGTATGTTTATATGTTGATGACATGATCTATACTAGAAATCTTGAGTTAACCAGTTTTAAACATGCCATGCAATCTGAGTTTGAGATGACAGATCTTGGCATAATGAAATATTTTTTAGGGATTGTGGTTGATCAATCAACCAAAGGCATCTTTGTCTGTTAGAAAAAGTATGCAGCAGACATCATCAAAATATTTCGCATGGAAGAATGCAATCCAGCAGAAACCCCTATACCCCTAGGCACAAAATTGAGCAAGAATGATGAAGGTCCTACAATGGACTCTACCCTGTACAAAAGTTTAGTAGGCAATTTGTTGTATCTTACAACAACTAGGCCTGACATTATGTATGCAGCTAGCCTTGTTTCCAGATTCATGGAATTCCCCATAGATTCTCATTGGAAAATGGTGAAACGAATTCTGAGATATGTTGCAGGAACTCTCAATTTTGGCTTATGGTACACTAAATCTGATAGTAATCAACTTTCTAGTTACACGGACAGTGATTTTGTAGGCAGCCTAGATGACAAGAAAAACACATCTGGACATGTTTTTCAAATGGGCACGAACCTAATCTCATGGGCATCAAAGAAGCAACCAATTGTTTCAATATCTTCTGCAGAGGCAGAGTATGTCGTTGCTACCTCAGCTTCCTGTCAAGCTATGTGGCTGAGAAGAATATTGAAAGATATGTCACATACAGAAAAAGATCCAACTCCTATATTCTGTGACAATACTTCAGCAATTGCTTTCTCTAAAAATCATGTGTTTCACAAGAAAAACAAACACATTGACACTCGTTTTCATTTCATACGCGAGCTAGTCAATAATGGTGATATTGCACTACAATTTTGTGGTTCTCGAGATCAACTTGTTGATATCTTTACAAAGCCACTAGGAAAGTCAGTTTTTTATTTTCAGAGACAACACTTAGGCATAATCAGTGCTGATGATTGTAACTGTTGAGTTTAAGAACTGTTGAGTTTAAGAGGGAGTGTTAAATATAATGTAACCTCAACAGGCCAACTGTACACTGCCAGCGGTACTTTCTATTCTTGTTTTTCTTGAGACTATTTAGCTCAGCTATTTCCCTTTGCATAGTACTCACTGAATTCTTCATTAACTTCTTCATGTACTCGTTTTGTACTCTTCTTCAAATATTCTAATATATTGTTTTTTGTTTTATTCTTTCTTTCTGCATTTCTTGCTTCACAATTTATCACTTTCCCTCTGCTATGAACTTTTTCTTATGATTTTCTGACCAAATTCACTGAAGGAACATCGTTTGATAAATGACGAGGATGTATTAAGGCTCCTCAATGTCTTTTATAAGATCCCTGAATAATGTTGCTCAAATAATTGATTTGTTGTAATTGGTATTCTAGTCAGATAAGATTTGGTATTCCAGGGCTTAGGGTTTTTATTTTTTCCAGGTTTGTGGTGTCTGAATTATGAATGTTTTCTAGATTTTTGGTGATCTATGGTTGTTGGCTTCTAGGGTTTAGGGTATTAATTTATTTACCAAACTTTTGTGAAGCACTACCTCTAAGCTTCACGATTTTAGTTTGTATCTACAATTTCTTGAGAATCTCTAATTCTAGGGGTTGGGGTTTTAACTATTTTCTTAAACTCTAGGTGAAGTTCTAGTTTCACTAAGAGAAGCCAGGTGCTCCACAGTCTTGATGGGAAGGTTTCCATATTGGTTTCCATGTCGGTGCTTTTCCATTTAGTAGTATAGAGTCCGATATTGTGAGCATTTGGGTTTAACTTTATTTATGATTAAACTCTTAATTACTATTTGGGGCCAACAACTATTAAAACAAAGTTGACTTTATTTATTATGAATAATTGATGTTGTATACATGGATGGTTGTGTGATTTTGATGTGTTACTGGTCCACAAGTGAGATCGGAAGA
>CBVK0100413031.1:0-20177 GCA_900067695.1 Picea abies | reverse complement strand
ATGAGGATCCACGTGACGTGCCACATACCACCAGAAATAGCATGATGTATACTATCCATTCATGGGTGTTGTATATGCATGTGCATTGTCCTTCATGTCCAAATACCTTTATCAATCTTGCAGACCAAAACCCAGGACTAGGGTTGACATCAATGACAACAACCAATCTTCCAACAAACATTCCTCGATCCAATGGTTCAGGTATCCACTTTGAAACTTCGTGCTTCATGTTATCTACACCCCGCTCTTCACAATTTTCCTGAAGTTTGAATCCGTGAAATCCTTGGATCAGATCAACGGTCCTTAATGATCAACAACTAACAACTGATATGTCCTTCGTGTTTCGCGACTTCGCGCTTCACAATGTTTGTGAACTGTTCAACGAAGGTTTTTCAATTCTTGATTCTGTGAATCTTCGTATCTTCTACCATGTGTCCTTCCCAGCACCAATGGATAGGATTGTCTCATGATTTTGGACTTCACAAGTTTCCACTCTTCTCCTTGAAAATCTTTCGAAGTCTAAATCCTTGAACTCTAGGATCTGCTTCCACCTGTCCCCTTCGATGATGGATGGTTCTGATAGACCTCAAAAATTCGGGACTTCATGAGTCCGCTTCTCCTATGCACTCTAAAAGAATTAAATCTCGTGCACTTACCTATGGATCCAACGACAATTGGTCCATGCGCTCAAATCTAACACCTGAGATCTGTTCTCCTCCTCTGCACGTTTGTCTCTCCTGTCTAGACTCTGATCCAATGATCGAGATTCTTCACAGTGCTCAATCCAAAAGCCACTGTCGCTCCTCCTCTTGATCTTACTATTTCTTCTGACTTATAGGATTTTCTAAGTATTCAAAGGTTTCAGCCTCCGAACCTTCTCCTGCAAAACTGGTTGAAAGGTCTTGTCTTCTCTTTTCCTCCTAATCTCTGTCTTCATAAAAGAGGACTTCTTCTAGTGCTATCATCGTTGCTTTCCTATTTTCCATCGTTGGTGTTGTTCTTGCCATCAATTACAATCACACTCTTCCTGTAAACATGCCAACAACTTTAGGGAAGAAATAAAACTCAAGGAAACCCCTTGGTTCCTTCCTAAAATCTCTCTACTCTGTCTCAAATCATCTGTCAAACTTAACCGTTTCGCCTTACAGTTGAGTATCACGTCATGCGATTCCAACCATTCCATACCAATCACTATATCATAAGATCCTAATATCGTGACATATAGGTTGGCCTTCATTAAAAAATATCCCAAGTTAATGCTATAGTCCGTAACCTTTCCTCCAACCTTATGTTTGGCACCTAAATCCATTTCTACATATCTGAACTTGTCTTGCTCAACTTCCTTTACCTTAATTATTTTTAGCATTGCACTAGAGATAAAACTCTATGTAGCACTTGGATCTATCAAAATACTAAAGGTATGATTGATGATTATACCTGACGTCTCAAGCACGGTGGACTGGTGTTGGGCCTAGCGGTTGTTCACCGTTGCATGAATCTCGTGGGCCTTACCCAAATCTCCAACTGTAGTAGGTCCTCTTGATCTGACTGATATGGCCTTCTCAATCAAATAATCTCTCTAGTAATGTGGCTCTCCACATGTCCAATATCCAGTCTTCAGTCCAGTACACTTGGTCCCAAAAGTAGAAGTTGTTGGCCTAGCATTCTGTGACCCTGGTATGTTATGTTGAACATGCCTAAAATTATGTTGTTGCGGGAGACACTACTGCTGAAGAGTTGGTCCTTTGTTGTGGAGTTTTTTGTCATGGTGTTGTGAACATAGGTCCTCTAGGTGTAGATCGATGCCCTGATGCTAGTTTGGCGTGTGTCTGATGTTGTTGCACTCCTGATGTCGTTTGGCCAGTCGGTCTTGCAGGAGTCCTACCCTGACCCCTTCTGTTTAGTTATTCCTTAGCTATGAGGGCCTTCTGAACTGCATCGTGAAATGTCTATGGAATTAATATCCTCACCTTCGCACGAATGTTGAAGTGAAGGCCGATTACAGACTTGTTGAGATTTATCTTCTCCATGTTCAGATGTGGAACATACCTAAGTTTCTCCATAGATCTGGCTTCATACTCTGGCACCATACAACCACCCTATCATAAGGCGTTGAACTCATTGAGTTGACACTCAATGAATTCCTCGGACAAGTACCTTTCTCGGAATCGTTCCTCGAACAAATCTCATGACACATCTTTGATGACCATGTTTAGTTGAGGGAGGAGTGTCTTCCACCATAGAAGAGCACTCCCCTTCAGTTAAAATACCTCCATGTGGACTTTCATTTCGGAGGTGTAATCACAAAGCGTGAAGCACATCACCATGTTCTCCAACCATGCCTCGGCGGTTGAGTTGTCCATGGAACTCATGAACTGGGGAAACTTTACCTTCTTGATTTCACTGTGTATGATAACACTACCAGCTGGAGCGCACTGTGAACCCTCATTGGGTATAGATGCTCTACCCTCATCTCTATCTAGTCGGTTAATCAAGGCCTCTAACATTCTCTGAAGGGATCTCATCATACCTACCACCTTCCCCATAACAACATGTTCCTGCTCAATGATTTGTTCTTCTCATTGGGGTTTAGAACCCTATGGTGTGGATAATATTAGAGGCATCACACCTCTTCCTCCAATAGCATGTCATCTACCTCCACGACGTCCTCTAACCATGATTACCTACATGGAAAATTTTCAAAATTAATTAGAGATATGATTCAATCATTCATTTAACACAATGGAAGGCATAATGATTCAATGTCCTAGGGTTGAACCCACTCTGATACCATGTGTAAACCCCTCCGTTATGACAACAAAGTGAGTACAAAAGAGGTAAATATTTTTTTTTTGAAAACAAATGTTACGACAAGTGACATGCGTCACAACATTAATATAATAACTTCACAATTAGTCTGATCACAATCAAATGAAAACAACATCACTATTATTCAATCAACCAGGTCACATAGAAACAACATAAGGAAACTACCCACCCAACCTATCCTTCAAGGTTAGGACCTCCAAGACACATAATCAACGCTCAAGTCCAGGATTCATCTGATTTATTTTGACCATTTAAGATCTCAGGACTGGAAACTATTCTGAGGAACAAGGAGGTGTCTAAAAACCATTACTCCAATCCTATTTAGAAATTCAAGACTAAAATTCAACCATACTTTACTATCAATTCTTCATGGTGCAATAGATTGATCTACCAAACTTAATCAATCTTCCACACAATATTAAATGCAACTGAGAAAGAAGATAATTCATAAGAATAATAAGATCCACAATAGCATAAGAACAATCTAAATAATAGATAGAAATATATTTCAAATCATCATTAGTAACTTGTTAAAGACAAGTTCATTCACATCAAACATCATTACCAATACTTCAAGCTATTGTAACAAGCACAATCTTCATGCAACTCACTATGTATCCTTATATTATGAAATATCTTAATTGAGCAATATACAAGAACTCAAGATAAAACACATATTCATTCATAAGAACCATAAGAAGATCAAATCTTCCTTAAGCAACACATAAAATTTCAATACTAATTTACATTATATATCATTTATAAATTATAAAATAAATAAATCATAACAAGCAATAATACGAAGTTAAGGCTGCTATTCATAATATTTTATAAAGAACTAAAGAGAAAATCAATATCATAGTTAGAAATATAATAAAAATTTATATATACTAACTTACAAGTCCATTGATAAGAATTAAAAGAAATACCAAGTCTTATTAACAATATATAAATAACTCAATGCTAACTTTCAAACCATTTAAGGAATTAAAGGAAGACCAATCCTTATTTAATAATATAGATAAATAAGATTCAGATTCCAAATCACATATTCATTGTACAGACTTAAAGAAGAATCCAACAATCATTCTAAACAATAAGGTAAATATGTAATTCTTTGGTTACAATAAACAAGTTCATTGGTGGAAGGTTCTTTACACATAGGCATTTTATATTTAAGTTTAGGCCACAAATGATCACATGAATCCCTTTACTAAATTCCTTCAGAGTCATCAATAAGTCTCCTGAGAAAACTGAACTTGGGTGATGAGTTTAACTCTCAATTTCCCCACCACCATGGTTTTGGAATCTGTTCCGACCCCTGATACAGTATGCAGCACTGTACAGACCTTATTCCAATCCTGGAAACGATGCGCATAGCACAGTCTAACACCTAATCCGGTACTAAAATTCAGATATCATGTATTTAATTTCAAGGAAAAAGAAAATAAGATTTCGTTAAAGATAGGAGTTGCGATTTGAAGCTGGTAAGGGATCAATTTAATAATCTCAGAAACTTCAATTGATCAGGCAGCTGATCAATTGAATGGATCTATGGTCATAGACTAACACAACTATTATCACAAAATTCCCCTTCTCTGATATGAAGTAATAAAACAATGAACACATCAACGTTGGCCTAGTACACCAACCGTTTAAGTAATAAATACAAATTTACATCTGGAAGTCAAATAATTTTTGTAGCCCAAATTCATTCGTGAATTAAATCTAAACAAATTAAAAGAAAATTTCCCAAACTACAAAATAAGGAAAAAACAATCGCTAAAAACTAAAATTTTGGGTTGTTCATGAGCTTGGTGGTAGTCTTGCAGGGTTGCAACTTCAATTCATCAGTCAATCAAGCATGGATTCGATAGCCAAGATTCAAGTCATACTACATAAAAAAAATCGTGGAAGAAATCCCATGCAATACGCACGAGTCAACACCAAAGTTCAACACACAAGCTAACTCAATAATACAATCAACCCTTGTTGGCCCTTGGTTATGTAAGGAAGTGAATATTAAGGAAGAAAGGTGAAGTACGAACTGCGCAGAAGGCACATAAACCAAGAAAGGGTCAAAGTGGTTAAAGAAGAATAAAAGAAGGAGCGAAGTAAAGGAAAATCTAGTCATTGGAAGAGAAGATCAAGGAAGATAAAGCATCAACGAAGACAGATCGTGGAAAAATCAACAATAAGAAAAAGACTCCAATAGATAACTTGGAGCACCTCACGGAAAAGGAGGAAGGACAGGCTGGAGAAGCCCCAAAAACACGGGTCAAGTGAACCTATGGTTTCGACACCTAGGGTTTTGGATCCAGGGTTTTGACACCTAGACTTTGGTCTACGGTTGTCTGAGAGTCATGTAATGTATAAATAAAGGTCTAGAGGACCTGGGATGGGGTTCATTCATATTATTATGGTCGATGTTCATGGTTGATTATTGTTGTTGTTGAGAACTCTATTGAGTTTGTATTCTAGATCTTCAGCTGGGTGCGAAGATCAACCCTGCAATTGGGTGTGCAGGGAGGGAAGAGAAAGAGAGAAAGAGAGAGAGATCTGCAACTAAGTACGCAGATAGAATTATATGTTTTCATATAATAAATCAAGAAACACAGTTATGTGGACGTATTCCTAGAGAGAGGGTGAAACACGTATATCTTATTGTATTTGTGGCTAATGTTGTGTTATTTGTTAAATGTTATACTATTACTTCATTATTGTGTTATATCAGAGATATAACTTTGCGAAGCAAGCATAAAAGTGGTAAAGAATATCTAGATTTGTTTTGTATTGTATTTGGAATCACTTTGCATTTCCAATGGTTGTAGACACCTATATTCTACAACCCCCTATTGCTACTTCGGGTGAGACTGCATCTGCTTCGCAGGTGTTGCCGAAAGGGTCGGTAGTTAGGGTTTTTTTGGTGCGTTGTTGAAGTGTTGAACCCCGAGTCTGCCCTTGTGCCAACAAATGGTTCCATTTCCAGGACAAGGAACTTCTTGAGGGAATGTCAAGGTGGTTTCCATAGAAGACATAGATTCAGTAGTGGATAGAAGAACAAGAAAAAGACTTCGCTGAAGCTCAGAACAAGAATCTTAGCATTAGTATAGAAGATTAGTTGGGAAGGTACATCTTTACTGATGTACACAAGATTTTATTTGGAGGAGTTCATGAGTTATATGAGTGGTTAGCCATATTAGAAGACACCCATTTTGAGATCAAATCTAGACCATGTGTGGTTTAGACAACAACGTTGATCAAGAAAGTCAAGAGAGTCGATAACGTTGTGTCTAGAGCACTGGATCTCTGGTTTGATAGCACTATTGGAGGCTACATTACTAAGTTCTCTATCGATAGAGTAGAATCATATATTCAAGCAGAGAGGTATTTCTTTAAGGAACCTAGAGGAAATTTCCTACACTTTTTAAAACCGACGATTAAGATGCTATTGCATGAGAAGAATATCCTAAAGATACAGTGAATCTAATGTTCAAGAATTCAGACAGCGACAGTGACACAGAGGCTGGAAACATGTGCAGTGGGGGATCATTTAGAGAAGTTCCTCTTGTGGACCTATTTAAGAAGAATTACAAAGACAAGAGATTCTATAGTGGGGAAGAAACAAAACTAACATACGAAGAGTATTCAAAGTCTACAAGAACAAAGGAAGTAGGATCTAAAGAACTTCGCTGGGAAGAACCAGAAAATTCAGGCACTGCGTTCACTGTTGAAGTAAGTACTATTATTCTTCCTATTGTTTTAGAAACATTAAGTAACCAGAGTAACCAGAGTAGTCAGAGCAATCAGAGTACTATTACAAGCAATTTAGCACATACTCAGTCGAGAAACCGAGGAAGATCTATGGCAGATGAAATGAGGTTACCTATCTTTAGAGGAGATGGATCTGAGGATCCTAACCAGCATTGGTTCCTATGCGAAGATGTCTAGAGCATTAATAAAGTCATCAACGAAGCTGTTAAGAGAACTTAGTTTAGTACTACCTTGAGGGATCGCGCTTTGAACTGGTATATGAAGTTTTCTTCAGGACCTAGACTACCTAAACTGATGAATGACATTAAGACTGCATTGAGTGAAAAATTCAAGAAACCCAAGTCAGAGTCATAATGCATTACAAAGTTGAAGGAAATCAAGTAGAAGGTCACTGAACCTGTTTGGGAGTTTGATAAGAGGTTTAAGACTCTGACAGGTTGTTTAAGTTTTTAGATCTTAGATGAAAAAAATAAAGAATGGTTCATCACTGCCCTCCTGTCGCACATTAGAGTTCCTCTGATGCAACAAAAAGTCGCTTCGCGGGCTAAAGATATAGAGATTGCTATGAAACTAGAAGCAGACCCTGTAGGAGAATCTAGTCTAGGTATGAGTCAAATCCTAAATCAATTAACTATTTGATCCCTGCAAGCCGAAAATATAGATAAGGACAAAGGAAAGGAAAAAAGAGAAGATATATGGTGTATCATATGTAAATAAGAGGGCCATGACAAAGAGAATTGTCCCCTATTTCATGAATACCTGGCCTCGGGAGCACCTAGCCCTTTGAAGCAAGCCACTCTACCATGGTGTGAGGTATAGCCCTTTGAAGCAAGCCACTCTACCATGGTGTGAGGTATGTAGAAATAGACACCGCCCTGGTGAATGCTATTATATGCAGAAATATGTCCAGACACCTACCAATCTTTATTGCACATTCTTTAAATCTATGGGGCATGATGAGAAGGACTGTAGGACTTACGATCTCATGCATGAAAGATTAAGGGATACATATAGGATCCAAGGAGAAGTTCAACAAGAGGAAATAATGTGCAGTTCAACTCCCCAGGAAGAATAAATTTCAACCCTCATGGTGGATTTAGAGGAAGAGGACGAGGAGGAGGTATGGGTCAAGGTAGAGGTCAGGTCATTTGTTATAATTGCGCATAGCCAGGATATTTGGCAAGGGATTTTCATAACCCTTGTACTACTTGCAACTACTGTAACTCGTTTGATCATGTTATCGAAGAGTGTCCAGTATTGTTAGCCAAAATTCAGGAGAGACGAGGAGGGAATAAACAAGTCCAATTGATATAAGAAGAACCTCATGGTGAGGATCCCAGAGTCGTTGTTATTACTAAAGGAGGCACTGTTACAAGAGAGGATAGAGTGACTCCAAGAAATATTGCAGAAGGATCGGGGATCAGAAGAGCTACATAGAAGGCGCAATTGTTTGATCCAAGGAGAGAGAGGCATACTTTTGAAGCTGGAAGGAAAGAATTTGTAGCAGAACAAGCTTCTTCTTCTAAGGTACAACTAGAAGTAATGGAATGTGAAATGCCACCATCATTTGACCAGTCTTCTCTATCTAGACAAGGAAAAGAGGTAAGCAAGCACATGGACTTCTTATATACATGTATCAATTTGATTAAAGATGAAAAAGTTGTGCAAGAATTACAAAACTTAGTAAGACAATTTGAAATTAGAAGAATAGACCCTATGTTGAGTAGGGTTGTGAATCAAGTATCAAGGAAAATAAGGACAAACAAGGAATTACACCTTAGTGCTTAGATTGGAGACTACAACGTGGACTATCTGGTCCTCGACTTGGGATAAAAATAAAATGTTACAACGAAACAGACTTGGGCATTGATGGGAAAACCTAGATTGATCTACTCTCCTATCAGGCTCAGGATGGCTAATCAGCAGGAGGTGAGCCCCTTTGGAAGACTAGAGCATGTCCCTGTAGACGTCGATGGGGTAAGGACGTTTGCAGAATTGAAAGTGATTGAGATTGTTGATGATAGTTGTCCTTATCCTGTGTTGTTAGGAATTGATTGGGATTTCAACAATTCGACTGTTTTTGACCTTAAGAAGAGAAGAATTAAATTTCAAGGTAATCGCCTTAAGTTCATTTCACCTATTAACCCTGATGAAAGTCACATATACACAGAAATGATAAGAGAAGAATACCTCACCTACGAGCTAGAAAACATCTACAAATTGACAGCAAGACAACATGATTATATTAATCCCAAAACAGATGGAAATCTAAGCTGGCGATGTGAAAGTGCATGTTCATCAGATTCAGAGGAAGCATTGGAAAACTGACAAAACAAAATGTATGAAGTCTCCACACGGCAATGTGCTAGATTGACAAGACAGTTCGTTGGATTGGCACAGAAGTAAGTAATCTCCCAACATTTGATGGCTTGAATCATTTAGAGACATTTCTAGCTGAATTTGAGAAAACTTTACTAGTACAACAAAGGATGTTGGCACTGGACGAAGCATTGAAAGAAACACCATCTAGATGGTGAGGAACACACAAGAAGAAGATCGTAGAATGGGTTTAATGTCGCACTTTACTGACAGTGCGCTTCTCAGACCAAGATGAGGGATGCGAAGTTTGATACACAGGTAAGATTTGTCCTAAGAACCATTTGAGAAGTTGTGAGGAATCATGGATCATCATTCCTCAAGAACAGTGGGTGCATAAGTTCATTAACACATTGGATACTACACCTATCAACTAGTATCTTCAAGAAGAATTGCGCTTAGCCACTTCAAATTGGTACGGTATGAATAAGAACTTTATAGCTACATTTTTATTTGAGATTCAATACCCTACAGTAGACCAGGCTTTACAAATTGTAATACAAAAGGTATTTGAGGAGGCACCTAACCTCCCTTTTTATAAAGAAGAGGATGAATGGACTGCACCTCTTCGGAAACTACAAGGTTGTTATAATATTAATACTGATGAAGATTATGATCCTAGGAATGTAAACATCACAAAAACTGAAGGACAAAGAGACATAGAAGGGCCAGGGATTGAATTACCTTTTATTGGATAGCCCATTAAAATTAATAAGGTTAATATTGGAACATAGCAAACACCTAAGTTGGCAAATGTTGGATATTATTGGGATGATGCTACTATTGACAAGATCACAAAACTACTGCATGAGTATCAAGACTTGTTTCCAAACAAGTTCACAGACATGAAGGGCATTAAAGAGCCCATGGTTGAAATGAAGATCCCTCTAAGACCAGATGCAAGACCCATCAAGCAAATACCTTACGGACTGAACCCCAAATATAAGTAGAAAGTTAAGATAGAATTGGATAGAATGTTGGAAGCAGGAATCATATAACCAGTTGAGGAATTTGAATGGATTATCCCTATGGTGGTCCAAGACAATAAGTCAGGAGAAATCAAAATTTGTGTATATTTAAGGAAACTAAATGATGCATGCCTACATGATCCATTTCCTACAACCTTTACTGATGAATTTCTAGATAATGTAGGAGGATAGGAGGTCTACTCGTTCACAGATGGATTTTCAGGCTATCACCAGATCAAAATTTCTAAGGAGGACAGACATAAGACCACATTTTCAATAGAATGGGGTTATTCCCAGTACACTGTGATGCCTTTTGGCTTGAAGAATGCACCATCCATATTTTCCAGGGTGGTGGTCGAAGCATTTAAGGACTTTTTACACAAATTCTTGGAAGCATACTTTGATGATTGGACTGTTTTTATACTAATGAAGGATCATATTGAATGTTTGAGATTAATGTTAGATAAGTGAAGGAAATGTTAGATTGCCCTGAATCTGAAAAAGTGTATTTTATTTTCACCTTTGGGAGTGCTGCTAGGACATATTATGTGTAAGCAGGGGTTGTTGGTAGATCCTTCCAAGATTGCTATCATTGTTGATATACTTCTCCTACTTCGGTTAGGCAGCTGCGCACTGCATTGGGGCACACTGGATACTATAGAAATTTTATTAAGGGTTATGCACAGATAACAACACCTCTGGAGCATCTATTAAATAAAGATAGTAAGCTCCAATGGATAGAAGAATGACAGTAGATCTTCGACACACTAAAGTAGAAAATGGTCATTGCGCCAATCTTGGTCTTTCCATATTGGGGTAAGGAGTTCAATGTTCATGTCGATGCTTCACCCATTGCATTAGGAGTAGTTTTAGCACGGTCGGGTGTGGGAGACATTGAATACCCTATAGACTTTGCTAGTAGGAATATTTCTACAGCTGAAAGGAACTATACTATGATTGAAAGAGAAGGCTTGGATATGGTATATGTGTTGTAGAAATTTAGAAAATATTTGTTGGGTAGACATTTTAAGATGTTCATTGATCATTCTGCATTGAAATACTTAGTCAACAAGCCAGTGTTGGGGGGAAGAATATGTATAATATCGCTACTACTATTCCAGGAGTATGACTTTGAGATTGTGGTAAATCCAGGAAGAATGAATAAAGGACATGATCACTTATCCAGGTTAGAACATGGAGAGGAACCTACTAGCATGGAGGATACACTTCTAGATTCACAATTTTGGCCATTAGAAAAGTCAATGATCACTTCGCCGAGATAGTTCAGTTCCTATCCACATAAATGGCACCTTGTGAGTACACAGTCATGCAGAAGAAATAGTTGGTCATTCACGTTGTTGAATTTCAACTTATAGTTGGAAATTTATATAAGATCAAACTAGATGAGATCCTGAGGAGATGTGTTATGGAGGCAGAAAGACCATTGATCCTGGCAGAAGCACATGAAGGCATCACAGGAGGAAACTATGCAGGGAAAGCAACACCGCAAAAGGTTCTTAGAGCTAGCCTACTTTACATAAGGATGATAAGGAATACTATAGAGCCCACGATGTATTTCAAAGAGTAGGAAAACCTTCTATAAGGGATGATATGCCTTTAGCACCGCAATTAACATTACAAGTATTTGAGAAATGGGTTATTGATTTTGTGGGACCTATTAACCCACTAGGAAAGCGCACAGGAGCTAGATACATCATCACTGCTATAGATTATTTGACCCGATGGGAAGAAGAAAGAGAAGTTAAAGACTATAGTGTAGATACAACTACATAATTCATCTTTGAGGATATTATAACCAGATTTGGATGCCCGACGATCCTCATGAGTGATCAAGGCACACACTTCATCAACAAAACTATTGAGGCCTTGACTCAGGTATTTGAATTTCACCATCAAAATAGAACACCATACCACCCACATGTGAATGGTACAGTCAAAGATTTAAATAATATCTTGGAGACCACGCTGACCAAGATTTGCAGCATTAACAGAGATGATTGGGATTTAAGAATTCCAACAATATTATGGGCTTATAAAACTACTTGCAAAAAGCTGACAATGCAGACTCCCTTTAAGCTAGTATATGGCTTGGAAGCAGTGGTACCTATGAAATACTTGGTTCCTAGTTTAAGAATTGCAACATTTACAGGTATGGATGGCACCGACGTTGTTCAAGACAGGCTTGCACAGTTGATCGAACTGGAGGAAGACAAATTTATTGCAAGATTTCATCAACAGGTACAAAAAGAACGAGAAAAGGCTTACCATGACATACATATCAAGAAGAAAGTGTTTAAGAAAGGATATTTGGTACTGTTATATGACAACAAGTTCATGAAGCATCTAGGGAAGTTCAAGACACATTGTCTTGGGCCTTTTGAAGTTGCCTATGTTACAGAAGGAGGAGCTTCATAGTTGAATACACTTAATGGATAATGAAAGGATGGTTTAGTGAACGAGAGTCGGTTGAAGTTGTACTGTGACAACCATATTCCTTGCAACTCTCAGTAAAAACTAAGGAATAATGGTCTAGGTACCAAGTGTAGTTGAAACTGGGTAAGAGACACAAAAAATATAGTTTTCACAAACATGGGAAGAGACAAACCAGAAAACACAGGCTACTACATGCAGTCTGCAGTCGAAGTATTACAGAAGGTACAATCTTGTAGTGACTTAGGACGAGTCACATGTGAGTGTTGGGGGCCTGTTGGCCCTTGGTTATGTAAGGAAGTGAATATTAAGTAAGAAAGGCAAAGTACGAACTACGTGGAAGGCACATAAACCAAGAAAGGGTTGAAGTGTTTAAAGAAGAAGAAAAGAAGGAGCGAAGTAAAGGAAAATCTAGTTGTTGGAAGAGAATATCAAGGAAGCTAAAGCATCAAAGAAGATGGATAGTGGAAAACTCAGCAAGTGGAAAAATACACCAACGGATACCTTGGAGCACCTCATGGAAAAGGAGGAAGGATAGGCTGGCAAAGCCCCAAAAATGTGGGTCAAGTGGACCTAGGGTTTTGGCACCTAGGTTTTTGACACCTAGACTTCGATCTACGATTGTCTGAGAGTCATGTAATGTATAAATAAAGGTCTAGAGGGCCTGGTATGGGGTTCGTTCATATTATTATGGTTTATGTTCATGGTTGATTATTGTTGTTGTTGAGAACTGTATTGAGTCTGTATTCTAGATCTTCAGTTGGGTGTGAAGATCAATCCTGCAGCTGGGTGCACAGGGAGGGAAGAGAAAGAGAGAAAGAGAGAGATATATGCAGCTAAGTGCGTAGATAGAATTGTATGTTTTCATCTAATAAATCAAGAAACATAGTTCTGTGGATGTATCCCTAGAGAGAGGGTGAACCACATATATCTCATTATCTTTGTGGCTGATGTTGTGTTATTTGTTATCTGTTATATTGTTACTGCATTATTGTGTTAGATCAGAGATATAACTTCACGAAGAGAAAATAAAAGTGGTAAATAATATATAGATTGTTTTTGCATTGTATTTGGAATCACTTTTCATTTCCTCTGGTTGTAGACACCTATGTCATGTAACCCTCTATTGCTACTTCGGGTGAGACTTCATCTTCTTCACAGGTGTTGCCGAAAGGGTCGGTAGTTAAGGTTTTGTTGGTGCGTTGTTGAAGCATTGAACCACGGGTTTTTCCCTATGCCAACAACCCCAGTGATCAACAAATACGTTTTAAGACAAGAGCCCAAAAACAAATGCACACTTTAAATGACAAGTTCCTTATTCTTTACACAGGGAATACACCAAGAAAAATTTTAAGACTATTGTAAAACAAAAGCAACGCCCGCATCGAATTTCTTTTACAATACTCAGAACTCAAAAATGGGTTTCCTAGAACGCCTAGATATGATATTTCACCAATCAATAAATCTACAAAACTAGAATTATGCTCAACCAAAACTCAATTTGGATCTCAACGCCATTTAGGAATTCAAAATTCGTTTTATTTAACACACATCAATTTTTTCTCCTTAACAAAAGTTATTCACCAGAGAAACTAATGACAGGAAGTTTCCCTCTTTTCAAAAGGGAATTGGCCCAAGCTCAACATGTATAACAGATAATTCTTCTCAATCATACAAAACATGCCCCATTTCACCACATACATCACAACTATACAAAATATTAAATTAAAATAAAATTATGATATTCAATCACTGGCAACGACTAAAAAAACATGCATTATGTACACAGAAATGTCCATTTGCAAAAACCAAGTATAAATCCAAAGGATTGGTAAAATGTAAAGACAATAAAATTTCACAATTCATGTTGGGAAATTGGTTCAGCAAGAAAAAAAAAATTAAATTATGTCAAGCAAAGCAATGGCAGCGATTCACTAAACGAAATTTTGGGATTTCGGAACATAGATATTTTCCATCGATTTCCATTTTCCCATGCACAATCAGTAACCAATCTCAAAATTAAAAAGAATAAATAGGATTGCATTCTTGTTGGACAATCAAGGGCGTATGGAAAATTTGAATTACATTTTGAATTACCAGTCAATGGCAGCGACTAAGAAGAACTCACATTTTGGTTAACATCAACTATTAGCAAATAAATGATTCTAAATTTCTCAATTTCTAATCCATCCAACAACGAACAAGTAGAATAAAAATAGATTGGCAAATGAAAAGAGAGCTAAAACAAATTTCCAAATAATTAGTTGAGAAATTGTGATGGCGTCAATTCCAGAATTCCATTTCTTGGATTACACGAATCCATCAAGAACATGCCAGTTCGATATCAGATTTACATCACAGTTACAACAAATTATAAACTATATATACAATTTAAACTTATTAAAATTACAAAACTCAAATAAGAATACAATAGTTGAAGATGACGAAGCTGAAGATGTTCTTCAACAACTAGCACTCCTTCCTTTCTCCCGCTTTCTAATCATAGAGAACTCAATGGTACCTCCCAGCCAACGCTAGGGGTAATCTTCTCCCCCCTTAGGCCCCCGAGCTGCAAAGGGGCCAATCACAAAAACTAGAAATACTATAGCACCAAGTTTGCCTTGCAAGGTAGAGCTACTAGTTTATCCTCAAACTTGGTTTCCCAACTCTCACAAGTAAAACACAGTCCCAAAATATTTTGGCAGCATAACTTTACCAATAACTAGGGTGATCCATTTCCCATCTATACCATTTGTTTTATAGGAATTTTCTCATTGACACATGTCCACATGCACAATTTAATTAACTTTTTAATTAAATAAATTAGGATTATTCACCCTCACACTTTCCACACTCTCCCCAAGTTGCACAAGTAATTACTAATTTTATTTTAATTAAAAAGGTCAATTTCCCTCACATCTTCCCATGTGTTCCTATTTTCTCTCTTAGTTGTTCCTTTATTCCCCAGAATCGCATTAATTGAGTGTCTCCTAACTAGATCTTAGTTAGAGTTTGGTTAGAAGTCTTCTTGTAGTTAGACTAGTGGTAGGTTGACTCAATATTCTTTTCCAAGTGTTCTCTTATTCTCTCATATTATTATTTCTTTCTTATTTTAAATTCCTTTTTATTAATTTCATGCACACATGTGTATTATATCTCATCTTTAGATTTTCAGACCATTTTATTTCTTAAATTGATTTATCACATCTCTTTTAATTTAATTTAGTCCCCCAACTAAACTTAGACTTAGGATTAGTCTTTTAATTAGGATTTGAATTTCATTGGGATTTATAATTAATAGATTCACTCTTTAATTAATTATTTAAATCCGACAAGGTATAAGGATTTCATGTTTTCTAGGCCACCTAGATTTATTGACTCAAATTTTTAATTACGCGACGTGCCCTTCAAGACACACCTTCATGCTCCAAGGGTGCCACTTGCCTTTGACTAGTTTTGGTAGTTTTTCCAACCCTTGGAGTCAACGCTCCACTTGGTCGAACTTGTGAGAGACTAAGGGATTCTAAGGAATAAGGACTTTGTCTTATTGCGCGCCCCTCATAAATCTTCGTGAGTGACTGTCTCAGTCTTCCCTCATGGCATCGTGGACCTCTTGAACTAGGTAATCATTAACCTACAATTCAAGCCACGAAAAGAGTGCTAGTAGGCTATGACAGGAACATTGCCACACCTCTCCCTCAATATCTGGTTTCTATGCATGACCCCTCAAGCATCGTCAGCCTACATCCATTGACAAAACACTGTCACTGATCCATATACATAATCATACTAATTCAATCATATGTCACATATGCGTAAGATGAATATTCACACTAATCACAATCCACTACTTGAATCAATCCAGAGTCCAAGGTAGTCTGTTGATGCCATTGACATCCACAATCTATCAAGTGTCCTGCACACTCGGGAAAACTCGTCAATAACATTTGTCAATACATATATATCGAAAAAAATAAGTCACACCATATAATCATCATCATGTGTAGTCCATAATAGAAACAAAATCACCATGTACCTTAACCAGATCACTTGCATGCAAGTGTCCTCAAAGAATAAGACGATATCATGTGCTCAATAGAGCGAGATGTTACAGAGAGTTGGGAAGAAGTATTTTGGAAACAAGCAACTCTAAAACATCACTAAATTAAATAATCGCGCTGGTTGACCTCTAACAAGGTGCGAAAAATCTACTTGTCGCAGTATGAATCACTACCAAGTGCGACAATGTCACTTTTTTCTCAGATATAAGGGTGCGACAACCTTTCGTACGTGGGAAAAAGAAGAGATTCTTGAAGCTTCTAGAGAGAAGATTTGATGATGATTTGTTTACCGATCGATGTGGATCTCACCTGACTTTCCTGATTTGGTGAGATCCTAACCTCTTCATGGCTTCCTCTCTACTCTATAAAAGAGACAACTTCCCAAGGAAAAAAGAAGAAAGAATAGAGGAATAATGAAATTATGGTGAATTGAGAATAGATCCAGATTTGTAATTGAGAGTTTGTGAATCTCACTTTATCCCTAAGATATTTAGTTGAGCTAAAGTGTTCTAGTGATGATGATGACATCTATTGAGGCTATGAGGGTCTTGAAGCATTGAACTGCTGGAAGGGGCTTGTCAACGCTAATGCAGAAGTTGTAAGTTGTTTCCTAATTATTTAATACATTGATACATTTTCCTTTCCTAACTAATATTGTCAATGATCTTTGTGTGTATTTTTTCTTGTCTATTTACATAGGTTTATTGAGATATATAGATATTGGTTTCTTTCACTATTTTGTTTGTTCCTCTAGTAGATCTCTACTTTTACAAAGCATTTAATCGAGAACTTGAAGTTACAACTTGCGAAGACAAATGATGATTAAAAAGGTATGAACTTCTATATTTTATGTTTCTTTTGAACCTAAGGAAAAGAGTGTATTTTGTTTCATTTTGTTCTAGTTTTAGGTGCCTGAACTAGGGAGATTGGTCCATGTCCACATTCACTAATTTATCCACACAAAAAATCCCTTTACACCAAGTCTATCCTTGTATCACTTTTTCCCTCCATCTTCTTGCTTCAACCTATAAACCCATTTATTTTGGAATGCTCTTTTTCCTACGGGAAAATGAACCAAATCCCAAGTCTGGTTGTTTATCGCTCAAGAATCCTTTTCCTCGTTCATTCCTTGCTCCCACTTCTTTTTTGTGTCTACTTGAATTACCTCTTCATAACTTTATAGTTCATCAGAATCGATCAACAATAAATAATACAATGAAGGAGGGTATCCTTCATGGGGACTACTTAATATAGTAGATCTTCTAACAACACTTGCAGGAGTTTGAGGTACCTATTGCTCCTATTTTTGTACATTTTGATTTTCTGGTACATTTGGAATTTCATTTTCTTTGATTTCATCAAGCACTGTGTATTCTATGTTTTCCTTTTCCTATTTCTTTACCTACAACTGATATTTGTACATCACCTTTTCATTGAATACCACATCTCTAATCCTAATGATTTTGTGATTTTCATAATCCCATAAGCGATAACCAAAATCATTAACATTGTATCCAATAAAGGTACACTTCTTGGATTTTGCCTCAACCTTTGTTCTGTTTTCTTTATCAATATGGGAAAATGCTTCACAACCAAAAGTCTTCATAAATTAGTAGTTTAGTGTTTTACATGTCCATGCCTCCTATGGAATGCCACCATCCAAGGAGCTTGAAGGCCCTCTATTTATTAATTAAACATTGGTATCTACAACATCTACCCAAAAATGCAAGGTCAACCCAACAAGAAATCTCATAATCCTTGCATGTTCCATGATTGTCCTATTCATCCTTTATGTCACACCATTTTCTTGTGGTGTTCCTGGAACTGTCTTCTCTCTACAAATCCCATGGTATGAACAATAATTATCAGACTCCTTGCTGCAATATTCATCTCCATTATCTTATCTAAGACACTTCAACTTTTTTTCGGTCTCTTTCTCAACCAAATATTTCCATTTCTTAAAAGTGTCAAAAACATCATATTTTTGTCAAATGCAATAAACCCAAATTTTTCTAGTTGCATCATCAATAAAAGTAACATAATAACAAGAGCCACCAATATATGACACATGAGTTGGTCCCCATACATATGTATGGACAATCTCTAACTTTTCACTCTGATTTTCCTTCCCGACTCTGAGAAATCTGACTCTCTTCTGTTTTCCATAAATATAGTGCTCACAGAAATCCAAATCAACTTGTTTAGATCCAACAACAAATTACTTTTGTGAAGTATCTACATCCCCTTCTCACTCACGTGTCCAATCCTATGATGCCATTGTTATGTATCCACACCTATAGAAGCTAAAGAGATTCAAGAGTCAACATTACCAGTACATAAATATAGTGTACCTACCTTCTCTCCTTTTTCCGTTACCAATGATCCTTTAGTGACCTTTCATGCATTATCTGTAAATGTAGATATACAACCTTCACTTGCCAATTGTCCGATTGAAACTAGTTTTCTTCTAAGGTTTGGTATATGTCTCACCTCTTTCAATAACCATTGGTTTCCATTATTTTTCTTTATTTTTACCTTACCCATTCCAACAATTTGACATGGTTCATCATCACCCAAATAAACCTATCCAAAATCACCTTGAACATAATTTTGAAAATATTTCCTATGGGGTGTGGCATGAAATGAAGCCCTTGAATCTACTACACAAGATTCAGTAATATTATCTAAAGAAACAATCAAAGCATATTGTAACACATCACCTGCTACATTTTCTTCATGATTTTTCTCCTGCCGTCCATCTCTTTTTTTCTTTGGAGCTCTGCAGTCTTTCTTCAGATGTCATTTTTTCCCACAATTCCATCACTCTATCTTTCCTATTCTAGATTTGGATTTTCCCTTCCTAGACCTCCCACAGTTTCCTGGAATCCTTCCTCTTTCCCTTTGTCTTCCCATATTCTCCATGGTCAATGCATTACTTGATGTTTCACATGTTCTTTTCCATCACATTTCCTCACTAATTATAACATCAACAACTTCATCAAATTTCAAATTGTTTGAACTAGAGACATAGTTACTTACAACCATGACCAAGCCATTCTAGTTTTCTGGAAATGAACACAAGATTAGAAGAGCCCTAACCTCATCATCAAATTCCACTTTTATAGAACTTAGATGATTAGTAACCGCATTTAATTCATTTAAATGATTGACAACAAACCCATCTTCTTACATATTCATACTAAATAATCACTTCATTAGAAATACATTCTTGGAAGCCGAGGGTTTTTCATATCCTTCATTGTCTTTTCTTTCAAAATATTGAAAGCCACGGACGTTTCCAGGAAGAACTGTATCATTCCCAGTGCCTTTCTATCAAGAATATACCATTCTTCGTCCTTCATACTCACCGACTGCTTTTCTTTTCTGCCCAATAGTAGGTAAATATCCTTCTGATATAAATAATATTCCATCTGCATCTTCCATAACTAATAGTTTTGGCTGTTAAATTTCTTGACCTTAAAATTTTCATTTTCCGCCATTTCTCTCATTCGAACCAGAAACCCTCTTTTCCTACGCTTTACCTTTTGCTCTGATACCAATTGTTAGAAAAACATGATCTAGAGAAATAAAATAAAATAAAATGCGGAAATAAAAAAAATAAGATACATAATACAATAGAGAAAAAAATATACGTGGTTCACCCAATATGAGCTACGTCCATCAAAGAAATTTCCATGTCCTTCCTTTATTATTATCC